>LLCB01000612.1:0-17145 GCA_001414345.1 Hymenoscyphus infarciens | reverse complement strand
AAGTGACTATTCAAGTTGCATCCATAGTTTCCAGAGTATCAGCAATCAGAAATATAATAATATGTATATACGATATAAAAGGGTTTTGGAATGCTTCTAGGGTGAATAGGAGGATGAGGGGGTGAATAGGAGGATGAGGGGGTGAATCACGTGGTGGCGTGCTTGGCAGGCCAGGGACCCCTGCTAGCGTTGGCTACAGAATAGCGCAACCCGTTTTAATTGGTCTCGTGCCTACATAGCAGATAGGGGGCTGATAGAGGGAGATGATAATACGAGACTTTGATCGAAATCTGCATTTGCGAAAGCTTCAGTGTTACTTTGTGATTCAAGGCTGCATGTCATTTATGGCAACTATGGTGAGCTCACATGGTTTTGCAGCGAGTTGTCCTATTTTTGGGAATATGAGGCAGGACAAGTCTCTGGTTTGGAACTAGGCAGAGGGAGACTTTCAAATGTAATGTAGATTTGAGATACCTAAGGCTTTATTCTGTACACTCGGACAATCATGTCCCTCTCTTCGTCCTTCGCACACCCGAAAAGTTTGGGGTTTTGTGAGTAATTTATGAATAAGCTGCGAATTTTGTGGTTGTGAGCAAGTAGTCGTTTTACGAGTAAGCTGGTGTTTTGCAAGTAAGCTACCAATTTGAAAGTAAGCTACCAATCTGCAAGTGAGCTGGTGTTTTACAAATAAGCTGGTGTTTTGCAAGTAAGCTACCAATTTCCAATGAGCAAGTAAGCTATTGTTCTTGGAGTAAGCTACCAATTTACACTTGGTAAGTAAGTTATCGATTTATGAGTAAGCTGCTGATTTTCGATCGCCTACAGTGACATTCGTCCTTCACCTGCAAACAGCACTGAAGGATTCCTGGAAGTTGCGGTAACGGGGAAATAGTGAGAAAGTATCTGAGTGTCTATTCATAGGTAATGCCAAGTAACCAGCTTCCGTTCGGACTTGTCTAGCTCTATTGACACTATCGCCACGTTGATCATGATCATGATTGCCCGTCTCTTTTCTTGGGCACAGCTTCAGTTAACATCCAAATTAAGTCAGTCCGGCTAGAAGTATTAAAATCAACACTCCCCTTATATCAAGACTTTTCCTCTTCGTCCAGGACTCCACCAAAATCCACAACTTCCGCACCCGCACTCTCACCACCCTCTTTTCCCTCTGGCTCGTTCCTAGCAGCTTCACTCCTCCGGGCTAACCCCTCAGCTCTTTTCCTCTCCCTCCTAGCTACAGCATCCTCCCACACCTCCCCTTCCTGTCCTTTCCTCTTCGCCTCTTCCTTATCAACACTCAACTCCCTCAGCAAAGTCCGGAACCTAGCAATCCTTTTCTCGTTCTCGACGAATCTTTCATTCGCGATTTGGAGGAGGTTCTGGAGTTGCCATTCGGGGACGATGCAGAGTGGTGTTTCAGTCGCAGAAGAGGAAGAGGAGGGCAGAAAGCCGATTATGGATTCGAGGGAGAGGCCCATTGAGCGGATTGCTACAATTGGTGTTGATGAACTCGAGGAGGCAGAAATGGTGCTGGAACTGGAATTGTGATTTGAGGGGGGTGTAAGGTTTAGCGCTCCCGACTCACGGAATCCGGATTGGAGGGCTGCGGAGAGGAGGAGTTGTGCTTGGTAGGGAGATGAGGTTAGGATGTGTAGGATCTAGCTTTTCAGTCAGTCCTGTCCCCTCCATCTTTGTTCGTCCGAAATATTGAGAGGAAAAGGGATGTGGAGAAGGGTCTTACCATAGGTTCGAATTTAAAATGTATAAATTGAAGTTCCCCAACTTTCTTCCCACTCATCTCCTTCTCTAACCTCTCATCTCTACTCATCCCTAAAAGTTCTGCGAAGGAGGTATTTGTAGGCAAAGAAACAGGATCGTGGGAAACGAATAACCACCGACCACCCCCTCCTTTCCCTCCTACTCCTGCTTTTGTTTCTTTTCCCTTTTCTACTGTTTCTTCTGCCTCCCCCTCTCCTTCTACCCTAAGTATATCTTCACTTTCCTCTCCTCCAACTCCATTCCTTCGCACCTCATCTGCCACACCTTCGTTTCTTTCCTCCTGTGTATTCACACCCTTTCTCCCCTCCAAAAACACACTAACCCTCCCCCCACAACTACTAGTCGTCACACTCCCCTCCCTCGAATTGATTTCATCGATTAAATCGCGAATATTAACATCTACGCTTCCTTTCGGGGAGAGGTCATCGTATTGTTCTGTAGGGACGGAGAGAAGGGCTAGGATACGGTTCTTTTTGGTTGTGAAGGATGGTGGTGGTCTTGGGTGGTCTGGTTTCGAGCCAGATAATTGGGAAGTCTGGGATTGAGTTGGTGGTTGGGCTTGGGATGGGTGCTGAACTGAGGGAGGTGGTGGTTGTGACATTTTGGGGAGGGAGACGGAGGGGTTTGGAGGGGTCGTCTTGGCGGGGTAGGAATCGTATTTTCTCAGCGGCTCCGGGGAAACCTCCGCTGTAGCGGGGTATTTGAGGCTGTTGGGACGACATCTTGTACATAAATATCGGAGAACTGAGTTTGAGGGTGTTTGAGAGAATTTTCAGCAGAGTTTGGGATTCTTGAAACTGGGGGGTAAGGGTGGATTTGGTCCTCAGATTACGGTATGGTATGATACCTAGAGCTTCAGGTTTGGCCATGCTCGCGTTGGCCAGTAAAAGCAGCTACATATCATAGTCGCACCTGCCGACTTAATCGTTGTTCCAGCTATCTAGGGCAATTTCAAGCATACCCTAGATACTTGGAACAATTTGAAACAATAGCCTAGGTGTTTAGAACGATCAGGTTTGATTGTTCTAAAGGATTTGAGGTAATGTTAAATTGTACTGGAATGAATGTTGGAACAGCGAGAGATCTTTACGGCCGCTTTTCTCCTGCCAGCCATGATGGTCTCATGAAGTCGTTTCTATTGCCATTGCAATTCACATTTTACCTGGAGGCGAGCGCGAATATGATCATCAACACAGCTTCACCATCACAACAGCAAAGATACATCACAGTTATTTTATAGAATTCATCATTGGGTTATAGTCAGACTATCTGCAACAAGGTACAGTATGCCCCCGAGTAAGCCTCCGTTCCATCCAGCTAAAGTGCCCTTCAACCATCAGTACGAAAACAAACCACACCACATCCAGTAGAAAACTCCAGTGTTTTATTCTCCAGTATTATTCCGCAAACAATGCCGCCACCCGTCTGTTATCTCATATCCCGAAGGACACATCCGCTCCCCCGCAACATGGCAGAAAACACGAAAATGAGCAACTGGGTCGCATTACTTGATGTCAATTATTAATCTTTTTTTGGTGAGCGCAAACAAGGAAAAGGTGTAAGATGTATCTGGGTATCGAGAAATGAGGAGAACGCCAACATATCGATGGAAAGGCGTGAGGACGAACCTCTGCCAATGCCAAACGCGAGAGAAAGGCAAAACAAAGATGATGTAGTTGTTCAATTCATCGAAACCAGAAGGAAATTCGGACAGCGTATGTTGACTTCGTATGAGATAAACGATTGTGCGGGTTATCGAACGATCCGAGGAAAGAGAAATCCCACGACGGTTGTTGACTCGGTGAAGACAAACAGGGTGCGTCGACAATTATTCAGACTCGGGAGCCGCTGGGAGCGACTCGCGAATGATCTTCTCAAGCACAGACCACTCCTTTTCAGCAACTTGAGCGAGGGTGAAAATAGAGAAGGCTGGATCACTGCCATCGAGGAAGTCCTCAAGTCTGCCGAACATAGAGGTTGGTGGATATTCGCTTCTACCTTCAGCTGCCTGCTCGGCCAAGGTTGGCTTCTTGCAGTTCTTCATGGTCCATTCGGAAATCAAGTTGACGTACCACTATGGAAGTCAGTCATATGCCAGTACGAGAGAAGAAATTTCAGAATGAGTAACTTACCATGACCAAATCATATGGTGCGTCCTTCTTAGGTCCGATTGTCCAGAGAGCGCGCCAGCCTTCAGCGTGAGGAGCGTGGCCGAGCTCATGAGCCTTGCGACCATCCATACCGGAGTAGTAAACGATGTCATCCTTCATGTTCGGTGTAAAACCCGGGCAAGCCATGGCGGCATGGACAACACGCTTAACCAGCATACCGTTGAGGTGAACAGGATCATAATCATTGTTGACACGGTCCATGAGGGTCTTCAACAGGGTAACGGTGGCTCTGAAGAGGCGGTTACGATCTTGGATGTTAGTGTGCTTGGTCATGTACCATGGGTACTATATAATGTTAGCTGTTGAGTTTTGCTTGGGGAGGGAAGACGCTACCTTGGACAAGGTGCTAATGAGACACTCAAATGGACGTTGTGGGCACTCCTTGGAGAATGGTGACTACTCATCATCAGTAACAATGCAGGCTCAGCTATTCAAAAGAAACTTACGCGTTGTGGTGACTCGACGTGCTTGACAAGCATGACAAGCTCCTCGTTGGTGATAAAGCTTTGGAAACCGGAGTTGTACTGGTCGTTGGGATCACGTGGAATGATATCTGGACGAGATCCATTCCATTGGACATTCTTGGCCTTAGGGAAGAGTTGCTTCATAAGCTCCTCTTGGCTGGACAACTCGACCTCGACGTGGCGTTGACCAAGACGGCCGCTACGACCGCCCATCTTCAAGGACTCGAAACGATTGACTGCCGCAATAGCCTCGCTAACACTCGTGAATTCGACATAACAATCAAGGGTCTTTGAAGTAACTCGCTCCATGATGATGTGAATACTCTCATTTTCAACTTCGGGGACAATCTTAGCATTGCGGCCGAGAAAGGCTTGGACCTCAGAACGGGTGAGATTGTAAGGAATACTAGAGGTTGTCAGCTTTGGGCAATCGAGTGAAGGAAGATCTCAACTAACTTTGTGATTACGATCACCCCGTACGTGAATTGGCGAGCGGTGAGGCAGAACTCCTTGAAAGGAAGAAAGGTGACGTTCAATGCGACTGCAGCGTTGGGTTTGACACGACCGCCCTCAGTCAATGCTCGAAGCTCTCGGCTCATGCCATCAGCAGGTGTGAGAAGTGCTCCAGAATGTGGTGTGGCTGCTGATTGGATTGGTCCGAAAGGATCAACGTTTGGCCGGCCATTTTCAACAATGCTGAGTCTCGAGAACTCGGAGACGTCAATGCTTGTGTTGTCGGAGATAGCTTGCAAGGCGGTCTCATTGTAATTGTATTGACCCATGCGGCCTCCTGAACCTGAAGGTCTAGAAGTTGCCATGGAAGCAGGTGGGTTCCCGCCGCCTCGAGTGTTGAAAGTGCTGTTGCCCATGTTGACACCGCGACCGAAGTTGTTAGGAGCTTGTGCGCCGCGACCGTAAACGTAGCTGTTAGAAGCAGTTGCACCAGAAGAAACGCCGCCATTATTTCCATACGCCCGATGGTTGTTGCTCGCAGGTCCGCCTTGGCCAGGGTTGTTGTTATAAGTTCCACTGGAGTACATGCCGCGAGCTGAGTTGGCCATGCCTCGAGTTGATTGACCCATGCCGCGATTGATCAACGGATTGGGGGTAGAAGTGCTAGGCATACCTCGATCGGTGTTGGCACGAGTTGGCGAAGTAAGGCTCATCATTCGTGGCGGGGGTCCCTGTTGGGATGGAGGAGGTGGACGTTCGCTCATCTTGTATCGGGGTGCGGAAGGAGTCTGCTCGTCGTCCTCCCACTGTTGATCGTTGTCGATATCGAGCCTCGATTTGCAAGCAAGCTCCACAAGACTTGCGATTGAGGGTTTGCGCCGAAGCAAAAGTATACTAGAAGTAGTTGTGGTAGTTGATGGTGAGAGCGGACGCGCACGAGGCTCCGAGTAAAATCTTGTCTGGAGGTGGTGGGGTTCCGAGCCTGGTGATGGGGGTCCCGAGATTTGACGAGCTGCCGCAACCTCGTCGTCATGCGTTGATAGGCGGGAGCCTGCCTCGCTAGCTCTAGGGCTAAGCCCTCGATCGTGACCTTCTGCTACCTGCAAGCTGTGTTTGATATTTGGGTGAATGCTCCCATCAAGGCCAGGTTGGAGATGATTAGTAGTAGAAGTGAACATACCGAGTCCATCTTGATTGGCTACGACAGCGCGGTGATTTGCTACGACAGTGCGGTGATTTGACGGTTGGTATCTTAGCTGTGCACCGCCGTCCATTCTCAAGTTGTCTCGAGGCAGCATATGGGTATGAGGGTACCTACCATATGGTTAGCAACGACGAGGCAGCGACGACGAGGAGGCGATTTCCGAGTAAACAAACTTACATATCATTATATTGCCTTGACGAAGTTCTTGGTTGGGTATGAGTAAACATTCCTCTCTCAGGTATATAAATGTTGGAGTGAGAACCATGCATGAATTGCTGGTTCTGTTGACCCCGAAAGAGGGTTTGGCCACTTGGAGAATTGTCATGTAGCGAGCTTGAGATGTTGTCATTCTTCCAACCTCTCATCGACGATGTTGGTCTTCGTCGATTTGTGGGTGTGGGTGTCTCGATAACCGGGCTCGTGTACGGTGGTAACTTCGACAGGGGAAACGGCGGAAGAGGATATCTACCTGTTTAATTTTCCAGTGTTAGGAAGGTAAATATATATGGAAAAGAAGAGTTCTATGCTTTCAGGAGCTACTGAGATGGTGCTCACGTACCTATCGCTTCAATTCTGGCGGCAAGACTTCCTGGCTGGTTGACACGGGTGTCAGGATACCTATCTTCAATCAGCGACCTGTCGAAATCATTTTCTCTCTGAGGGTGGTAATACTCTGCTGGTTTTGCCGCAGCTAGAGCGCTGCCAGGAGCGACTCTTTGCAACGCTGGCGGAGAATCAAAAACAAAAGCTAGGCTTGTCTGAGTCCGCGATGATGAGCTAGCCGCGAAAGTCTGTAGTCTAACAGAAACACCACCGGAAGGAACGAACTCGTCTGAAGCCGGGTTCAATGGTCGGGCAGTATTGCTCGTGAGGGGTCCCATTTCTAATAGATAGTTAAATCGGCGTGGTCTTTGGGCCAAGACGAGCATGTGAGTTGACGGCGTGGGTCGAGGACTTACCTTCGTAGCGATCTCTTCCAACGCTGGATGGGATTTGTTCTGGATGAGCAAGCATTGAATCACGAGAGTCGATGGAACCTCTGCTCGTGTGCGCTGGGACGTTACTATCCGGATGGCTGTTGAGATCGTGTGGTGGTAGGATCACACCAGGACGAGTTGCCGGATATTGCGTTCGCCCAGAGTACCTATTGGCTCTGGGTCCACGAGCCTGACTCCAACGATATGGGTGATGATGGTACATCATGCAACACTGCTCTTGATGTTCGATGCAAGTGGGGTGTGGGAAAAGCAGGATGTGATGAAGTTGAAGATGGCGGAGTGGGTAAGGAGGGGGGGAGTTGGAAAACAATCCCAACGCGCTAGTGGAGAGGTGGGCAAATAGCCACCGCCCCACTGGCAAGCACCTTCCTACCGCCTGCTAGGCTTTCGAACCGCCCATACTGGCACGGTATTCGTCTCCTTTAACTCGTCTCTCCTTGGGTTAGACGTGTACGGCTTGGGTGAGATTGTATATCACAACGTTTGAATTCTCTTTCCGGGGCTTCTCTATTTCCATTCTGAATGATCTGGATATATATAAAAATACTCTTGATGAGAGACTCCTGCGTCTGTGCCGCACCCAACTGATACCATATGGTTGGTGGTGGATGGGGTGGAAGAGTCCCTCGACAGCACGACGGGTGAGTCAAGAGAGGATTCTTTCAACATGGAAGTAACCGCTGGTAGACTTGGGAATTGATCTTTCTTTGTTTGCACCACAATGCATATCATCATCCACCAAGGGTGGTTCCATTGAGAAATGCACATGATATCTTAAGAGATGATAGTGCCAATTGGGCACCCCTTGCTTCGAGCCCCTGGAGGGAATTGAGAATGAAGAAGAGGGACGATTGGAATTTATATCAAATCTCTGAAAACATATATATTTATTGTCTTTCCATATTGAACATTCATGACAGAACTCGTAATAAAACCCCCATTCCATGCGTGGTGCATAGCAGCTGGTTGTCCAATGGCTGGGCAAAGAGGTTTGCTTCCCAGCTTGCTCAAGCCACTTTGAACGCACGCTGCGAGCTGCAGTCATTGAAAGAGAGATATTCTCAGGCGGTCGCTTGACATCTTTCATCATATTTCTCAACCAGCAGTCTTGCATTTTACAGAACAACACTTGTTGCGCACAACACTCGTTGTGTCTCTTCTCTGGGCTTCCAGGTGGTTTTGTTAAGAGTTGGAGAGGGTTTGAAAACTCTGACTTCAAGATGTGATGTCGTTGGGCTCCTTAGTGCCGGGGTTCGGATCGGAAGCCGGAATGGAATTCCATTGGCCATCTAGCCGACTTGGCATCCCTCTATCTTTTGGCCCCTGGCTGATGATGGAGACCTTGTGAGATAGATAAGAGTGCCATTTATTCTTTCCGAGAAAAGGATGACGATTGGTATACTCTCGTGATTTCAACATCAACTGAGGACTGAACTTGATAGTGTACCAGACGCCAATTGGACTTCACTTTCTATTTCAAAAAGTATCGCACTCTTGCGAAGCTTTCTGTGTACGTTAAGGGTGTAACGTTGGTTTCAAGTCGTCCAAATACGAGAAGTCGAGCATGAGCTGCGTCAGACTCATCGTGATCTCACTTGAAAATGTCAAAACTTATTTCCTCAATCTTAAGAATTCTTTTGATGGGCGTGATTTTCAGGCAATGAGTAATGTGCTTTAAATCCAAAGCAGTAACTATCTATCGTAAGGTGTCTACTCTGTAAGAAAATCTAGTGACTGAGATGCCCCTCAGTCCACTGATTTAAATGGGTACTTTTCCCATCAACTTCCTCCCGCAATCCTTGGTGCATTCATGCATTCTTCTTCACACATGATATTCTACCCTCAGGTCCCATTTCATTCTGTGGTCAGGAGAAGAATTTTGTTTCCTTTTGGTTCCAGAATAATGCTGTAAGCTCTTGCATTGATCTTCGCTGTACGAAATATCACATTCACCCACATTCACCAACACGTTCAACACTGTATGCATCTCTAAAGAGAAAGAAGCTAATATTGAGTCTCACTTTGCGCGAAAAGACATGAGTGAGGGATCAGATAATAGCTCTTTTCACAAATATGCTCCTTGGTATTTAAATAATCCAATATAGAAAGACATTTTGCCCTCAAAATGACCCCAATAAATGATGAAATAGTGGTCAAGTCACCCTTCAAGACCTCCATGCTCTGTTTGGCATCTCTTTTGAGCTTTACCATACAGGAAATCGATAGAATTATAAAAGATAAGATGAGTTTAACCCAAGCTTACCTCTCATTGACTTCTTTCTAGAGAAGACAAAAAGGAAAAATCACATCTAGTTATCTCAAACTTTCTGTTTGCTCCAGCCGATTCTCTAATTTCATTTTGGATATCCAACAATTAGTTCAGAGTTTGATTTTTTTCGGCTGCATTTAGCCAATACACCTATCCCATTATAGGTTTCTTCCCATTTAACGTCTCACACTAACGAATACCGTTGTAACTTGTTGGTAAGGCTCCATGAAGTTACTAATCCCATAATACCCCCAAAATATAAACCTTTTTCATGGCAAGAAGCTCTTTCGTTCTTCTTCTATTCCTCTTTGCTTCTCCTTCAGTCCTCATCACTTCATGAAAGGACCACCAGTGGAGAACAGCAGCATTCCCAGGAACTTCTCTTCATCCCTCGCTCTCAATCTTTACTTCACTGGCTCCAAAACCACGTTGCTCAAGTACAAAGCAACTTTAGATTCGTTCTGATACCAAAAGGTTCTAGAAACTTGAATAGTAAGTTTTAAGAGTGCTACCTCGTGGCTTGTTATAGTGACCTGATGACAAGATTTTTGAACTACGATTTAGCGCTCATTCGTTTTGTGAACTTGGGAAGCAATCTGCAACCCTCATCTACTTTGAGATACGTGATGTGAAGTTCGCTGGAGACAAGCATCTCCAGTAAATTTAAAGTCACCATTTTCAACACATATCAATCCTTCAGAATTAGTCTCATATCACGTTCTTCCATTAGGTTCGGGATTGACGGTTTTTGATGTCACTGGGAAAATTGAAGCAGTTTTTGTAATTTCGATGCAGCCTCTCAAGTTCTCAAAGCAAAGTTTGGTACACAACAAGTTGAAACAAAAGACTGGCCAGAAGAGCTCCCGAACCCAAGTATAAAAGAAGCAGAACCACCTCTTTGAGTGAATCTAAGTTCTCTCGCTCAGAATCTCACACTACCCCAGTGTCACAAGCTTCCAAACCCGGTCCCGCCAAATCCCAATCCTCAAAATATATAGACTCCAATCCCACCCTATAAGCAATCCCCAACCTCCCCTCAATCGACAAAACAAAGTAAAGAGAGTGGCTAGATCCCCCTGTAAATAAAAAAACCGTCTTTTCTCTTAAATTCCTCCTACTAGGCAACGCATGGAGTTCCCCCTCCATATTTATCTTGCCCGCCACTATGCTGGCAGCGAAAATGTTGAACTCACATTTCTTACCTCGACTTTCCCATTCACATGGTAATTGAATGGTTCTAATCCAGTGGTCTTCCGAGTCGGTGATCTTGGAGGGTTTGCGCGAAAGATCTAAGGTATTTCTAAGGCAGGTTGTACCTTGGTACTTCCTTGGTTTGAAACGGTCGGACGTTGAAGAATGCTGATTCGGTCTAGAATTGAAGAACGCCGTTATCAGGCATACTTTGTTGGCTAAGCGATGCCCCGACATCCTTCCCTTGATCAGAGGGGAATTCCGCTCTCAACGCGTAGCCATACGACCCAGAAGATTCCTTTAGCAGAACGACTTCGGCTTCTTCAAGTTCTTGAACTTGAGGGGTCGTCAAATCTCTAGTCTTAGCGATAATTTCTTCTTGTCTGATCATCTGAAGGGCCAGTGCAAGAATTTTCTCCTCTTCAGAATGTTGATGGTCTAATTAATTGTCTCACATCTTGTAGCCGCTTTGGGTCTCGACCAGATCGGGAATCACGAAAGTACTTACTATGATATAACCTTTTAAGTGTAAAGAGAGTTTAGTTTATAGAAAAAGAAGACTTTAATACTCTTAAGTTTTAAAATAAGTGTAGAACGTTAGTTTAGTAGTAGTATAAGCTCTATAGTAGTAGTATTAGTATAGCTTCTTTTAGACAACTTTTCTTACTCTTTATAGATAATTCTTTAAAAGAGAGAATAAATAAGATAGAATCTAAACGCTAATATTTTAGTTAAGTTTAGAATATATAAGAATATATAAGAAGATATTTATATATAGTATTATTACATTTAAGATAATCTCTTAGAAAAGAGACTAGCGAAGACTTAAGACTAATTAGCTAATTAGCTAGATTAACTATTTCCTAGTTCTATAATCTTAATTAATTAAAATAGTATTAATTTAATAGATAAACTTAATATAAGATTATAGAATATTATTTAAGACTAATAACTATCGTAGACCTCTTAATACTAGTATCGATAGATCGATATCTAAGTCTAATTATATAAATAATAATACGTGTTTATAAAAGTTATATACTCTCTCTACTATATTATTTATATACTAATAGATACTACTATCTCTACTAATACTTATACTTATACTCTACTTAAAAACACTTCTTAAAAACTCTACTTCCTCTTTTATACTAACGGTAATTATCTATTTTACTCTCTAAATGATGATTTATACCTTAAATATCCCTTGATTGATAAATAATACCTAGAATACCCCTTGTTTTTATACCTCTTATTTTTAGAGGGTAAAACTGTTAAAATAGAGGTATTCTAGTTAGTAAAGATATTTTCCTTATTTATTGTTTTCTCTATACTAATATACTAAAAATTTAATAAATATAGTAAATTAACCTACTACTATACTATCTACCTACTTCCTAATACGTAAACTTTTACGAGTAGGCTAAGCGACTTCTTATTATTTACTAAATTCTTCACCTTAAGATTAGGATCTTAATTAATAGATTCAGCGTAAGTATTAAGAATATATCGTATACTATTCTTACTACGGTAATTGAGGTATATATTAGTCTTCTCAGAAAGGATAATACGTAGGTGGACTTCGTATATCTCTTTTATCTTATACTCGAGGATAAACCGACCTTTATCTAACTTTATAATCTTATAGAATTCGTTCTAATTAATTAGATAAACGATTATAGCCTCTTTTACCTCTTTAAGAGTAGGCCACTCTTGACTAATTCGTATAACGTCCTTTAAAGCGTTAGTATCTACTAGCGTAGAATCACCTATTAATTTATTTATAATAGCTTTATCTTGTTATTCTTGTTAATCGAGCTCTTTTAATATTATATAACGAGGCTTTATATACTACTCGCGCTCTATCTTATTCTTATACTTAAGAGCTAGTATATTAGTAGTAGTAGTAATAGTAGAAGAAGATAGAGAGGGAATAGATTTTAGTACTCGAATATTATAAGACATCCTAGTATATAGTTTTAATTTACTTAAAAACAGGTATAGATATATAGTAAAAGTAGTAAATATTTACTAACTAGAATACTCCTATTTTGACAGTTTTGCTCTTTAAAAATAAGAGGTATAAAAACAAGAGGTATTCTAGGTATTATTTATTAATTAAGGGATATTTAAGGTATAAATCATCATTTAGAGAGTAAAATAGATAATTACTATTATACTAAAGAAATTTATTATCTATAAGAATTTAATAATTATAAGAATTTAATAAGTAGAGCGTCCTATTTATACTAAAAGCCGGAATTAACTAAATCGTAAATTATAAAAGTTAAGTATCTATAGCTAGATTAACTAAAGCGTCTAAGAGATATTATAAATCTTAAACGATATTATCCTATTCTCTTACTCTCTTACTCTCTTACTCTCTTACTCTCTTACTCTCTTACTCTCTTATTTAATTCTTCTATATATTATATATACTAAGAGAGTATAAAAGAAGAGAGTATAGAAGAAGAGAGTATAGAAGAAGAGAGTAAGTAAAGGAGAGAGTAGAACAAGAATAAGAGTAAGGTAAGAGAGTAAGTAAACAACTATTTTAAGTAAAGGTTTTTCCTAGTATAGATAAGAGGAGTTTAAAGTAAACATTTCTTCTATACTTCCTCTCTTCCTCTCTTCCTCTCTTCTCTTCTTTCTCTTTCTTCTCTCTTATTTATCTAAAAAAAATAGAAAGAAGAATATAATATAAGAGTGAGGTAATAGAGAGTGAGGTAATAGAGAGTAAGAATATAATATAAGAGTAAGGTAATAGAGAGTAAGGTAATAGAGAGTAAGGTAATAGAGAGTAAGAATAGAATAGTAAGAAGGCGATATTACTACTACGTTTACTATAAACAGTCTTAAGATAGAGAGTAGAGAAGGGAGGAGAAGGAGAGAGAAGAAGAGAGCGAGAACTTGAATTGAAAAATATGATCTTTTATATCTATAAAAAGTAATACTTTATAATTAATAATTTACAATTTACGATTTACGATTTAGTCGTTTCCGACTTTTGGTATATACGGGATGCTATAATAAGTTAAGAATAACTATCTTAAAACTAAGAAAAAAACTATTAAAAAAATAAATAAAAAATAAAAAAGTAAAAAAAAAGTAATAAGATTAAACATAGATATATATAGTATATACTAGGAAAAATACCAATAAGCATGTTTTATATTAATAATCACAATTCTATAATCAAAGAAATCAAGAATTATATCTATATATATATATATATAAAATCCAATATTAAAATTAAAATATATATATAAAACTAAACCACTACTATCTAGAAAACATCCAAGAACATTCATAAACCTCCTTCCATCATAAACCATCATCATCTCATCTCATCTCAATCTCGTCATCATCAAAAAAAGACATAAGATAAAATACATAAAGTCCCAAAAATCAATACTGTTTTGTTTCCCTTCATATACAAGTTCCTCTTAATCCCCCCCAGAAGAGGAAGGCAAGTAAGTTCAAGACGCCCTTTATCCCTTTATCCTAGATCCCATCCTAAACACCAGCCAAGACTGTGGCACACCAAAAAGCCCTGGAACCATCCAGAGAAACTCCATCCAATCGACCCTATCCAGTCGAAATGAAAATAGAGTAGAAGAAAAGAATACACAATAGACAATACACAAAAAGTAGAATATATATATCTGAACACAAAAAAGAGAAAAAGAGAAAAGGTAGAAAAGAACAAGAAAAAGAAAAAAGAAAGGATTTTATATACACCACAAATGACATCTATTCAATCCAAAAAAGAATAGAGGGTGAGAAAAAACAAACAATGATTCAGAAAAAAGGTAGAATCATCCTCAAAAAGTAGAAGAGAAATTGAACTCAGGTCCCCTTAAGATCTGCTCGTCGAAGCCTTGATTCATACCGACGCCAGCGACGACACTGTTGTTGGACTCGAAAAAGTCATTTCCAAACCCCGAAAGCGAGTTTGGGAAATTCGAGAATTGATTTTGCTGACCAAAGTCGTCGCCACAAGAAGTTGCCTCGACGCCATTGAGAGAAGCGAAAGCAGCCAGATCTAGCATCTCATTGCCGACGAGGTTGATGTTGGGAAAGTTGCTGAGAAGTGGTGATGAGTTGTTGAGAAGCGGCGAGTTGTTGTTGATGAACGCGTTATCAAAGGTGTTGTTGCTCATCATCGTTTGCGGCGAGTAGTTTGTTTGTTCGTACCCGTCGCCGACATTTTCGCCATCCGACATCTCAGCATCAACAACCTCATCCTCTTCATTCTGTAAAGAGGATGCTGACATGGGGTACTCTTCTTGTGCCTCCTCCACTTCCTTCATCCAATACTTCAACTCGGACATGGGGGGCCAATCGCCACCTCCCTTGCCTCCTCGCTTCTCTGCATCGTCAACTTTGCTGCTCTTGCTGCGACCCTTCTTCGGCTTGAAATGTGCGCGACGAAGGTGAGCTGCCGCATTGTAGTATGCGCCATACTTCTTCTTCTGAATACAAGCTTTGCATTTTGTCAAAAGCAATTCGGGTTTGGGGCGACCTGAACCCGTAGGCTCAACGCACATCCACTTCTTGACAGAAGGTTTGTGCTCGCGATCTTGATGTCTTCGCAACTCGTGCTCACCACGAAACCCATCAGGGTGTGATTCGCATTGTGTACAATATACTCGTTCATGCTTAGGGCGTTGATAGCTTGACTTATTAGAGATAGCCATCTTGTCTTGCGACCCATCTTTCGATGCGATTCGACTCATTGATTTTGAAGAGTTTGACCGAGACATAGAAGTGTCTGCGTCGCCTTTCGGCTGCAACGGCTTAAATGCCAAGGTGGCTAGTAAGCGTTGCTTGTTTCGCGAATTGGAAGATGCAGAAGAGGAATTACTTTCGCTCGATTGAGATTTCTCCATCTTTGTGCCACAAATAGAGGGTGAAAAAGGATCTTCGGAAGAGAAAGAGAGTGGAAGCTGAGAATCATTGCCCACGCCCCCCGCCCCAACCAAGAGTTGGGACTGTTCTTCGCTTGAAGAACGTCGGGGTTGGGATACAAAAGAAGGATTGACTTCATTATACATGAATTGATCTGAAGAAGGGACATCGGAAGGAAAAGAGTTGTTCGAATTGTACTTGATCATTTGAATACTTTCAAACTCATTACACAGACTGTTTTGTCGACTCATGTTGCTAGGGAGTGTCGTCCCCGTCGTGAGTGACTCGGTTGTCGGTGTTGAGGGCGAGTTGATGTTGTACGAGCCGCTTGTAAAGTTATTGTGACCGAGTGTTGCCGATGAAGGTGTTGAGAATGGGGGCGAAATGGCGAGCGTTGGCGTCCCCATTGTTCGGGAGATGAAATCTAGTGGGCTCTCTCCGACGGTGAGATCTTGCTCCGGAACCTGTTCCAGTCCGTAGCTTTGCTGTGATGCCGAGCGTCGGAGGTGAGGTTGATGCAGGGTGAAGGCGCTGAGAGCTTGGTCTTTCATCCACGCATCCATCGGTAGATTCTCTCGCTCGGATCGGAATGGAGGAGGCATGTTGGACCCGTTTTGTGTGAATGGGAGGTTACCACTTCGTGTTGATGAAGCTCCTTTCGAGTTGGTCCTGGCCATCGAGGGAGCCGGTGCCGATTGCTGAGAGAGGGTTCTTTGACGGCGGATGGGGGCTTCTATCCGATCCTAGTTGTCATTAGAGGCAGTTCAGGAAGAGGAGGACCAAAGATGTGTCCTACAGAGTGTTGCCGGGCCATGGTAGCGCCGGTACTGGACATGCTCCGGGGAACATTATTACCACTTCGACGTTGGCCGTAGCTCTTGCTTATCGGGGACCGCTGGAAGGAAGCCGCCGAGGTGCTGGAGGAAGTGGCCGCAATCCGGGCCTGAACCTGCGCATTGATCTGTGCCTGGATCTCGGCCTGTCGTCGAAGGAGGTCTTGGAAGGTTGGGTCCTGGTCCAAAGAGGTGTCGATGCTGAGGGGGACCGACATGCTGGGGGAAGTGGAGAGAGAGGTTGGGTAGGTTGGGTAGGTTGAGGGCAGCTTTGTTTGAGATTGTTAGAGAGGAGGTTGTCGTGTTGCTTACTGCCTCGTGGTGTTGAAGCTGTAACGATGTGCAGCCCTATGGAAGATGATCAGCAATGAGTTCCTAGTGAAGAAGCTCGGGAGTGATAGGAGGAGGGAGGGAGTAGGTGGGAAACATGGACGAGGATGAAGGACGATCTGATCCACCAGAACTTACGAGTAGAGAAAGTCTGTGAGGGCAAAGAATGAAGGTATTGTTGATGGTTCGTGAGTATTCCGTTTGGTGGATGGATCGTGGTCCAAGATTGACTCGGGTGTTTTGGGTTCGAGTTTGGTTGGTGAAGATCGTTGGTCCTTGCAATTGACTTGACAAAACGAGGCGAAAGGCAAGAGCAAGAGATGGATGGATTTGCGAAAAGGGAGGCGGACGAAGCAGCTATGTATCAAATGAAGGTTCGGTTGGGTTGGGGATGATTGGGGGGGGGCTCTTGTGTTATTAGGTGATTAGTTCGGATCTTTGGGTTTGGGTTTGGGATTAGGGTTGGGTATCGATGTCGATCGAGAGAGAGAGGTTTGCCGTGCTTGCAGCTCCACCGAGGGGGAAAACGAGGTGTGGGGGGG
>LLCB01000061.1:0-220696 GCA_001414345.1 Hymenoscyphus infarciens | reverse complement strand
TATTCTAGTAAATCTTTTACTTAAGTTTATATTCTAGTAAATCTTTTACTTAAGTTTATATTCTAGTAAATCTTTTACTATTATATAAGTAAATCTTTTAAGTTTATATTCTAGGAAATCTTTTACTATTATTTAAGTAAATCTTTTAAGTTTATATTCTAGTAAATCTTTTACTTAAGTTTATATTCTAGTAAATCTTTTACTATTTTTTAAGTAAATCTTTTACTTTAGTTTATATTCTAGTAAATCTTTTACTTAAGTTTATATTCTAGTAAATCTTTTACTAAAGTTTTTATTTTAGTAAATCTTTTACTTAATCTTATATTCTAGTAAATCTTTTACTTAAGTTTATATTCTAGTAAATCTTTTACTATTATTTAAGTAAATCCTTTACTTAATCTTATATTTTAGTAAATCTTTTACTTAAGTTTAGATTATAGTAAATCTTTTACTATTATATAAGTAAATCTTTTAAGTTTATATTCTAGTAAATCTTTTACTATTATATAAGTAAATCTTTTAAGTTTATATTCTAGTAAATCTTTTAAGTTTATATTATAGTAAATCTTTTACTATTATTTAAATAAATCTTTTACTTTAGTTTATATTCTAATAAATCTTTTACTTAAGTTTATATTCTAGTAAATCTTTTACTTAAGTTTATATTCTAGTAAATCTTTTACTATTATATAAGTAAATCTTTTAAGTTTATATTCTAGGAAATCTTTTACTTAAGTTTATATTCTAGTAAATCTTTTACTTAGGTTTATATTCTAGTAAATCTTTTACTATTATATAAGTAAATCTTTTAAGTTTATATTCTAGGAAATCTTTTACTTAAGTTTATATTCTAGTAAATCTTTTACTTAAGTTTATATTCTAGTAAATCTTTTACTTTATATAAGTAAATCTTTTAAGTTTATATTCTAGGAAATCTTTTACTTAAGTTTATATTCTAGTAAATCTTTTACTTAGGTTTATATTCTAGTAAATCTTTTACTATTATATAAGTAAATCTTTTAAGTTTATATTCTAATAAATCTTTTACTATTTTTTAAGTAAATCTTTTACTTTAGTTTATATTCTAGTAAATCTTTTACTTAAGTTTATATTCTAGGAAATCTTTTACTTAAGTTTATATTCTAGTAAATCTTTTACTATTATTTAAGTAAATCTTTTACTTAAGTTTATATTCTAGTAAATCTTTTACTAAAGTATATATTTTAGTAAATCTTTTACTTAAGTTTATATTCTAGTAAATCTTTTACTATTATTTAAGTAAATCTTTTACTTAACCTTATATTCTAGTAAATCTTTTACTAAAGTTTATATTTTAGTAAATCTTTTACTATTATTTAAGTAAATCTTTTACTTAAGTTTATATTTTAGTAAATCTTTTACTTAAGTTTATATTCTAATAAATCTTTTACTAAAGTTTTTATTTTAGTAAATCTTTTACTTAATCTTATATTCTAGTAAATCTTTTACTTAACCTTATATTCTAGTAAATCTTTTACTTAACCTTATATTCTAGTAAATCTTTTATATATAGTATACTTATTTACCAGGGTTTAATGCTATAGCGAGTCTTAGGCAGGGATTCAGGCCGGGTTCAATGCTGCGGCGAGTCCTAGGCAGGGATTCGGGCCTTCTTAGGCCTTGTCCGTGAGCTAAGACGTGGCCTAAGAAAGCCTACAGGGGAGGGTAGGACATATGCCAGAGGTGGCGGACTTTGGACAACTGAACGAAAGGGGTCACCAGGGGAAAGTACCGAGGTTGTTTGACAACTGGCTCGGCGCATTGTGACGAGTCAGGTGATGCATTTTCATCTTCATCCTTTTCATTTTCATTTTGATTCAAGAATTTAAATACAAGTCCTCTTTATCTTCACATCAAGAGCATGTTGAAGCGAGAAGCGACAGTAGTTGGGCGGTATTGTTTTGCTTTCACGCAACTCGCGTAGAACCGCTGTCATACTTCTCGTTTTCTCCGCTTCCTTCTTGCCCCTCTCTGTGCACTTTTCTCTCATGTCAGAACATCATTCCATTTAAAAGTCTTCTCAATTCACAGAAGATATTGCAAGGCAAGGAAAGAAAAGAATGAAGTCATTCGCGGAATTTTGTCAGCTTTAGTTGTCATAACAACTGATGCCAAAATAGGCAGACATCCCAGGCAACCATCTTCACAAAACGATTATATCTTTCCACAACTTTACAAATCAATCATTCTCACACTCTCTTGCTTTTCTCATACAGCCCCTCAAATACTAAAAATGGCAGACTCAGCCCCCTCAATCGCCCTCCCCGAACTCCAAGACTCCCCTCAAACTCTCAAAACCAAAGCCCTCACTCTCTCCACCCTCATCAAAGAGAGTAAACATCTCATAGTCTTCACCGGTGCAGGAATCTCTACCTCAGCGGGTATCCCAGATTTCAGAGGACCAGAAGGAGCATGGACTCTGAGAGCTCAGGGGAGAGAAAGGAAGGGAGAGACGACCAATACTTTGCAGGCTATTCCTACGAAGACTCATATGGCGCTCGTGGAGTTGCAGGATCGAGGGATTTTGAAGTATTTGGTGAGCCAGAATTGTGATGGGTTGCATCGAAGGAGTGGGATTTTGCCTGTGAGTTTTTGGTGATTTTCTATTTCGGGGGTTGTTGTATCAGTAAAATGTGAGGAAAATGCGGATTAAAAGCAAACATCGTGGCAGTCTGGTGACGGACATTAAAAATGGCTTCAGGTTCGTACCTACCTACCTAGTTCGTTGCTCCAACTCTCTAGGGTAATTCAAGTAGATTATCCTAAAGACTTGGAACAATTTGGAACTATTAATCCGGGGCTCTGGGACGATCAAGTTCGATTATCCCAACTATGGGGGAGTGCGGGACTCCGGAAGGATGAGATGATAGTGCGAAGTTTGAAAAGAATACCTAGTTAATCTTATGCAATGTTCCTATAGGATAAAATCTCAGAGCTGCATGGAAATAGTAATAGAGAGTACTGCGAGAAGTGCCGGAAGGAGTATATTCGTGGTATGTTCTCTCTTTCCACGCTTACTCCATTTTCTATCCTCTCATCCTAACCACATTGAAATCCACCCCTTCCCTCTCTCGCGATGGCATTAAAAGTGGCAGTAACTACGTCGGTCCGTACCTGCCTACCTAGCCCTCGTTGTTCCAACTTTCTTGGGTAATTCAGGTAAAGTATCCTACATAGTTGGCACAATCAACTTTGATTGTCCCAGAAAGTTAGAACAGCGAGAAGTATCGAAGGGTTTTACTGCCGCTTTTATTGTCCACCACGAGCCTCTATCCACACTTCCAATTTCTCTCTCCCCAGTTCCAGCTAAAAAATAAAACCTAACACAACCCCCAGACTTCCGCGCCGTAGCAAACTTCTCAAAATCAATCCACGACCACCGAACAGGCCGTCGCTGCACACGCGGGACTTGTACCGCGCCCCTCCTGGACACAATAATAAACTTTGGCGAGAACCTCCCCGAGAAAGAACTCTCACTAGCTTATTCCCACGCCCATTCCTCAGATTTATGTCTAGTTCTAGGCTCCTCCCTCACCGTCACGCCCGCAAATAAAATCCCCTCCATCGTGGTAAAGGGAGAGGCGGGAAAAGGGAAAAAAGGAAAAGGAAAAGGAAAACTCGTGATCTGCAATCTCCAAGAAACCCCACTTGACGCCTTAACGAAAGAAGGGGGGCTAAAAGTCGGTAGTAAAGCCGATGATTTCATGGAATTAGTGATGGAGAATCTGGGGTTCCCCATTCCGGGGTTTATTTTGAGGAGGAGATTGGTGGTTTCGTATTCCAGGGGGAAGAGAGGGAAACGAGAACTTTCCATCCAAGGAATCGATATAGATTTCACGCCCGTCACTTTCCTAAAATCCGTGAAAAGCGTTTACAACCGTCGACCAGCGACCGTGGAACCTTTCGTTATTCTGTTCCGTGATGAGCTTGAGGGGGGGGGCGGAGGTGCGGTTGGAATTGGAGTTTATGGGGCATTATGGAGAACCGAATTTAGAGATTGGGTATATCATTCCTGGGGTGGATGAGGGGAAAGAGTGGTGGGGAAATAGTCTTTATGAGTTAGAATACAATCCTGGAAATGGAGAGTGGAAGGTTAGGAGGGAGGATGGGGTTGTGGTGAAGGAGAGGACGGATGATTTGAATCCTGATGATAGGGTGCCTGATTTAGGAGTTATTGATCTTACTAGGGCTGACTTGGAGTAGACAGTTTGTCTTGCATGAGGGATCTCTCAAATCTATATTTCAATTATTCAGAATTCCATAAATTATGGTCTTTGAAACTCGTATATTGTGATGGAAATAAGCGAGCTCTGCGAAGCTTTCCTCTCTATTATATTCAATAATTTCCACTGGCAGGTGAGGCATAGCGTATTCCAAAAGAGTTAGCATGCAACCAGCCAGATGTGCGCCCTAACACTGTAGACCACTGAGAATCAACAACCTAGTATACCCATGCCTATATTCAGAAATGAGCGTGTAGTGTGATAAAACCCATTACACTTCAATTCGGCAAGATCCGAAAGTCCCATCGCTTTCAAAAGGGATCCCAAGAACGCCGAAGGGACTTTGGCGGTTGCATGCACTGCCTGGAGCTTGCATTTGTCGGGAACGAAAGTGCGTTTTGCTTCGAAGTAAACGTCTGCAGGTACCGGTACACAACGACCAACCGCAAGGGTCTATTTTGTGAATTAGTCTCAACAACATGTGGCTAAGCTTGTAGATAAAGGAAGGAGAGTCGTAAGACTTGCAATTGTAGCATTAAAGTATATCCTCGTGTCGTCCAGATTAAGGTACACTTCCGAGTTCAATTTGCAGACAACCTCAGACAGGACTGCCAAAGCTACAAGGGTCGTAACACGACCAACGGAAATAGGGATGTCTCCTAGGCCATTTCGGTTGCTATTTCAGGATTCAGAGCTATTAGTACGGCTTCAACACATGACCTCTTGAAGCAGCCGGTACTCACACTACAATATGAGCATCACTGGAAAAGGGGCATCTCGCATGTGCCAGCAGAGACTCGACCGCAGTAGAGATCCAATACGAAGGCTCTGAGTGGTTTACGCTGAATTACGAAAACAAGTAGGGGGACTCAGGTAGCGACTCTTATCGAAATTCTACTCCCACGGAAGATGATCAGCAAACAAAAGATGATTGGGTGGACTATTCCAATCTGTGTAACTTATGTGGTGTAGTCAAGTAAGAAGGCTTGGAAAGTGCGTGGCGAATGTTCTAGTTGAATATTGATCGTTTGGGTGTCATTTAGAAAGCAGATTTCTAAGCTAAAAGTCATGTTCTTAACACAGGCGACAGATAAATAAGGTTGCTCCTTGAAAATGTCATACTGGTTTCCCGAAACAGACTCTCTTATTTGTTTTCTTTGCATGGCTTGCTTCAGATCTCAGCGAACGCCTCCCGGGCATTGGTGGCATGGACTTGAATGGACTTCAGAGAAACCCGCCAAGAAGCGACATTCAGTACCCTTCCTTTGTCAATTGTAAATGAGAAATAATTCAGCTTCAAGTTTTCCTCTGTATCGATACGAACGAAGGCGTGCTGTATTTCTCTTCAGTTATGTCAATTCAACATGCAGCTCGAAACGCCTTTTTGGTGAGCGATCCACCATTAGTTCATGACACTTTTTAACGCGAATGTGTGGCATTTCCGAAAATGAATAAATGTACAGATGTGGCAAAGCACAAGCTTACTTGACATTGCAGTATTTACAAGTACTCGCCCACCTACTTTCGAAAAAGGCGGACGTGAACTCGTGGTACAAACCTGCTGCAGATCTAACCTATTTAGCTCTCCCGAGCACTATTCTGTGCAACTCTGAAAGTTTTCTTATCTGGGGTCATAGAAGATGTCTCCTCGTGTAAGGAATGATCCGCCTATTTTAGTACAGGCTCGTGCCTACAGCAACCTTCCCTTGCTAGGCTTTAACAATGGGAAATAAAACTATAAAAATATGAAAAAAATGCCACTCAATTCTAAAAAAGCTAGTTAATCTTGAAATTGATACTTGTAACTTTTAGATTCGTTGTTGTGGTTTTAATGTGAATGTACTAAAGTCGGCGGATCCTTCCGTACACGAGGAGGATGTTTAGATTGTGAAAAAGTCACCCGCATTCGTTGCCGATTGCTGGGTAACGTGCCATATTGTGTTACGGATTAGGTTATTGCTGCATGCATGCTCGTACTGTAGCCCGTTTCTGCCCTATGGTTGCTGGTTCCTTGAACATGAGATGGTACCTTATCCCCCTGGTGTTTTTAATTACTAGGGCGTGGAATGATGGTAGTTCGGTACTGCAACGTTGAATTTTTACTTTTTAAGTGAAGAAGAGCGGGGAGAAGAGGAAATAACGAACATCTGATTTCTCTTTTGGAACTAGGTTGTTGTGTACTCATGACTTTCATTGCCGAGCTGGCAACGTGTTTGGGTGGAAATAACGGGCTCATATTCCCGGTGGCGTTAGGGTCTTCACAGGGATATTATGCATTGCCAATTCTACCGTTTTTGCTGCTGCAAAGACTGGCAAATCGGATAACTTCCGTAGGCCGGCCAATTTATCGCTTTTATAGGCTGGAGGCTCTTCGGTCATGTCGAGTGTGGAACGAAAATGAGTTGAAGCTCCCCTGAATTGCCTGCGATGAAGTCATGGTGCATTCTCCTAAAGCACTTGAACGAATTGAGATAGGGTAATTTGGAGAAAGACTCGATGGTGGAACTGAAATCACTGGTTATAAAATGACAAACGAAAGGCTCTCGGTTTTAGAGCTCAAAGAAACAGAAGACAGAAAAAAAGAAGGAAAAAAAAGTAAATGAAAAGTTGTTCTGTAAAAGAAAACATGGCTTCTCTCATTATCTCATATTCCATTACATCCTCTCCTATCCTCTCATTCTCATGTTATATTTCCTCCATACCCTTCAATCGTCGACCTAAAAAACTGCAATCTTTTTCCAACCCTTCATTCCCCCTTTCCAGGTTCTCAATATAATTCTTCGCCAGAATCAAAATCTCCGTTTTCCCTATCTGTTTCTCATCTTCTTGACCGTAAGGGTCTCCAAAAGGTGATGAGGTCTCTGCTGTGACGATTTCTCGTGGGAGGGTTTTGAGTAATTTGGAAAACTCTCCGTTCAATCTGTTTCTGTACTTTTTCTCGCAGAGGTTGTGGGTTGCTTTTCGAGTGGGCGGTGTGTTGCTTTTTGTGCTTGGGCTTGGATTTGGCGATGTGAGTGCATATGGTGGTGGGGATGGAAGTTTCGACTTTTTTATTCCTGAAGAATTTATAAGTTCAAGGGAGCCAGGCTTCTTCTGCTGGGATTTTGGACGGGAACTTCTCCGGGTTGTCGGCGGGTGTTGGGGTGATGATTTTGTTTTGGGGATTGCCGAGTTGCGTTTGGATGACAAGACTATATGGCCCATGTCCGGGAAGGATTCTAAAATGGGTGAGGGTAATCTGGGAATGAAAATCTGTGATCGTGTCGGGTCAATCCCTTCTTGCCCCATCTTTGTATCTTCCACATCTGAGGGGAGTGGTGGTGAAAAGTGAAATAGGTGAGGTGAGGTTTGTTTCTCCCAGAGATTTTGGCCTGCCGGAAGCAAGGTGTCGTTGCTTCCTTGGAAGTTTCCAAGCGTCGAAGTGGACGTGGAAGTGGAAGTGGAAAGGGGAGTGTAACAATTGGGTGAGGCTGCCGTTTTGAAACTTGCGTCGAAATAGTTCATGGCTTCGGTGCTGATGGGAGTGTATAAGTCTGGTGAGAGGGGTGGACACTTTAGATAGTCTTCAAATTTGGTCTGTGTCATTGTTTGGTTGATGTCTGAAGACCACGGTGAAAGAGGCCATGATTCTAGGTCGTTGTCAGACTGAGATGATGTTGGTAGGTAGTCATTCTGTGGTGGTGGTGTAACTTGTTTTGATTGTGTAGTTTGTTGAGTTGAAAGGGGGAAAGAGCATGGAGGACAAGCAAGTACGTGGTTTTGTGCCATAGCTTCCCCAATATCTGGTATGTATGTGGTGGTCATCAAGGAGTAAGTTCTTGTGTAACGTTGGTTATTCAAATGTGTTGATGATTGTGATTGTGAATTTTTTTCTTTTTCTCGACTTCGAAATTTGTACTTCTCAAAAAAACAGCGATGTACTATATAGAAATTATATATAAAAATTCTAGAAAATTGAAATGCTTTCTGAAGACCGGCATTGCCTCCGATGGGTACCCTGCAAGCAGCGATCGACGATCGGGGACCCAAACTTCTGTCTTCGGCCATGCCCACCACAACCTCGAACCATTTTTGCATCCGATTTAGAAAAATTACCGAAATTCAGGAAAAGGTCGTGAAATTCATCAGGCCACTTTTTAAAGAATTACGTTCGACGCCAGTCCGCGGAGACGTGGTTGGCTGGTGAGTCTTATGGGGTTAAGCGAGACTTCTGCTGCATGTGTGGGGCGAGGGGCTGTTTCTTGGTGCCAGTTATAAAGAAGCAACAAGCTGGATGTGGCACATCACAGATATGAACATTTTCTGGGGTTACAGTAAGAATGAGGATCATGAGATCCTATGCCGGGTTACAGGTTGGTGAGCCGAGTTTTACCTCGGTTACGATCATGATAAACTTATGAGGAATTGTGTTGTTTCGTCTCCAGATTTCGAAGGGTATATTATGGCACATATAAGGTTGTTATTCTTAATGTGATTTGACTTTTATCTCTTTTGTTCTCATTCCAGCCTTCACAAGCGCTACCCACTACCTGCATAATGTCCGCACTAAATGAAATAACCTTTCCCGGACGTCCTTTTCGTTTAAATTGTTCTACTTGCGTGAGATTTAGAGACACCTCTGGCGGAAATCATAGCCAAAGATAACACAAGAGGGATCCGCGAAAGTATCGAAGATTCTGTCAACCAAAAGGTGAACTGGAATATGAGGTGCTTGCGCATGGCAAAATTGGAACTCGGTGACTACTCGAGAGAACAATGTTCAGCAGCCCACATTTCATAAATTGATTGACGAAAGTAAACTGACTTGGAGAACTTCGCTAACAATAATGATCAGACTCGAATTTGCTACATTTCGCCCGGGAACAAAAATCTACAACATCAGCTGGCAGTCTTGCACTAGGCTGAACACCATGAACTTATCTGTCGCTTGTTTTTCCTAAACCCGGCCCTGTAACTTTCCCGATGACCACACTGGACTCCTCGGGTTTTCATCCAACTTCCAGATAACACCCTCCAGGAATATGGAAGCGAATATACGGATCTTCACTGACGCGTTCGAGAATTACCTCTCCATAAAACCACCCTGTTATAGAACCTACCGTAGCTCTAGCCTTCAGGAACACTCTCAACTGACCATGTAACGTATTTACAGGGGTTTACCCGAAATATACCGCCCAAAACAATATAGGACCTGCACTTGCAGGTACTTCCGTTGCCATGACTTGTCATTGGTCAAGTGGAATCGAAACCATAATGTAGCATCACCATTGCATACTTGCCTACGATTTTTAATACACGTGTGAAGAAATCATGTAATAGGGCATATTTCCAAGTCCTCAATATCTCCATCATTGAAAAGGTGGACGTCGATGGCGGCGACTGGTCCTAAAGCTTTTTTTCCCATTACCTCCGTTACCTCACTTACCACCAACGCAGTCACAAACTTCAACGCTGAAGTTACAACGACAACTAATGAAAGTAGGTCCACTCAAGCCGTTATCCCAGGAAGCAACGTGGAAGTGTTGGCCTGGGGAAGTGATCAAAGTCTCTGTAGCATAGTGTACTCTCAACATGAAAGGAGGTTGCTGGAGTTAGTGAGTTGTGTTATGATAGGAGCAAGGGAGGGAAGAATGGACAAGATAATTTGCTTGCTTTGTAAGGGGAGTGAGTGTATGATGTTCTGGGTTCCATTTTTGAGTTCAATTTCTTTCTTCTTTTTCTTCTTCTTTCCACATCATTTCATTCCTTAGTTGGGTTGTATGATTTCTGTTGGTTTGGATGGAGGGTTAATCATAGAAAGTATGATGTAGGTACCTTCTAATTCTCCTCTCTAATAATTTATATACTATAGTGAGTTACGAGTTAAGCTTCCCCTTTGACGATAATTTTTATAAACTATGCGTTTTTAGAATATTTTTTTTCTTTCTTATTTATTTTAGAAAACAGAAAACTAAAGTGCTCTTTAAGTTATAAGACCTGGCTAGAAAGAACTACTATATCTTCTTTTACCTCCTTTCTATTTATTACTATATCTAAGCAAGTATATTAAGAATAAACTTAATAATACTTTCTTCTTAGAAAACCCCCTTTTATAAGAAAGATTTTCATACCTCTATAATTCTACTAAGACCCTATAAAAATTTAGACATTTATCTAAGTGTCTGTTTTCTTCCTAAAAAGCAGTGTAGTCGATAGTATTTACAATATTATACTACCACGATATATTGTTAGAAACCCACTTTAATACGTACTATTTATACTATTTAAATACTACGATATCTAATAATATTATCCTTTATATTATTAGTATTTTAATCGATATTATGATAATATCGTAGTATTGCTAAGCCTAAATATTTAAGCTTTTTACTCTAGATTTTAACTCTACTTCTTTTTAGCCTCATCTTTTAAAACTATATAGTATAACGTATAGTGCTAAAAATATAGTGCTAAATAGCTAGAATTATAGATCTATTTAAATAGAGTATTTTAAAAAAAGAATCATATAAATAGCTCTTAAACTAAACCGAGTAATATAAAGTAATAAATATAGCCTATATAAGCAGAAAACATGTCTAAAAATCTATTAATACTAAGTACTAATTCGACGATAATAACGTTAGATTAATAGCTAGAATAGATATAAAAACTAGTATATTAAATTTATTAGATTTTACTCTTTAATTATATATAAAGATTAACTAAATTAATGAATAAAAAATAATTTAGTCTAAATACTAGCTAAATTATATATATAATTCTATAAAACGATTATATTAGTTAAAACAAATAAAGCTAAGCGTTCTAGTATACGCTTAATCTTTATTTAATAAAGTATATAATACGAAGTTTAGTAATAAGTAAGTGATAAAAGAGTATATAGAAAAAGTGTAAATAGCCTTATTTTAAGAAAAAGTGGGTTTTAGCGCTTACGAGTTCTTAAAAGATATACCGTTTGATATCACAATATTACGATCGTATTATAGCGTATTAGGATATATACTACTAGGATATCATGATAATATATTAATCTAAAATACTATAGTATTTTATCACGATAATACTATCGACTACACTGCTAAAAAGTTTATAGAGTAAGGAAAGGGGTATAGAGCTCTTATTATCTTTTCTCGAGGATATAATAACATACGTTATTATTAAGTAAAGAAGGAAAGAGTGTCTAGGTAAAGAAAATAATTCTAAAAACGCACGGTTTATGAAATATCGTTAAAAGGGAAGCTTAACTCGCAACTCACTGTAAATTCTCAAAATTCCGTTTATCCCAAGGAATTCAATTAGGAAAAAGTTGTAACTTGACTCATTCAATAAAGCTTCCCACTGAATACAATTATTTACGATTACATGTACTAGGAGTTGTTCCAGCGTCATAGGCGACGATAACTGCGGAAAATCTAGGAGTCAGTATTGTCATCTTTAGTAATATGTTTGACGAAGCAACAGGGTAGTAGGCGAGAAACAAAAATCGGCAGCTGGCACCTATACGTATCACGAACCTGTCGAATAAGAAATTAAAAAGACAACCACAGTTATCAAAAACACAACCAACACTATAGAGGACACACACAAATCACCTGATCTTCATTTACTAATCATCCCCACAAAAAGCTAAGCTCAAGATCTGCCCCTACGTCTCCCTTCTTATACATTAAGACCATCCATCTATTCCCCCTATCCACCCTCGAAAATACAACCAGAGGAAAATCTCCTCTATAGCAAAAGTGCACAGCCATAGGACGGGGGCCAGTGCGAAGATATATCTTACAAAGAGAGAAGATTGGTGAGAGTTTTTGTGAGTGTGAGAAGCAAAAAGAAAAGGAAAAACAAGTGGTAGTAGCTCTAAACATTAGGCTCTCCGTATCTCAAAATGGTTTGTAACAAAAAAGGAAAAATATAAGTACGAAGGTATCGTAGATCCAGCAACTAAAATGCTCAAGGGCCGTGTGGTGTTATCTCGGAAGTAAAGCGAGGGGTTGGGTCGCCTTGCTCCTTTAGGGTGTTGTAAAAAGAGGGGAACGCCGAAAAGTGTATGCCGCAAAATAAGCATCGTTAAGAAGTGTAAGAAAAAAGGCCCACAATTTCAGCCTATCCAGAACGCCAATTATGTCCAGTACGCCATTAATTAAAATCATCTTTCATATCCGTGTCGACTGCTTCTCGACTTGACTTCGACCTTGACCAAGGGACCCGAACAGTTGTTCGGGCGGTATCCTTGACATTCCTATCTTGCTGTCTCTGTCATAACTCGATGTTGGTGCTGGCATGTAGCCATCTCGTTTTCTTCGGACACGTTCAGCGACAACACCGGCGACAACGATAAGGAAGATCAGGCCCAGCGCGATGGCCAATGCTATCAGAACAACAAAGCCTCTTGCAATACGCGAGCCTAAATATCAGATTAGCAGGAGCCGGGAATATTGGACAATTTTTAAACTTACGTGTTGGTGCAAAGGAAGTCTGTTTCTCCGAGAAAAGTTGAGAGATGCTGCCACCAGTTTTCGAGGAACTACTACTGGTGAGTGCGAAGGGCTGGAGAGTTGTGCCATTGAAGATGACAGCGGAGGCGTTGCCAAACCCGGGTACCATTAATGAACCCGTAATCATGAGTGCTTGCCTAGTTGAGAGGAGGCTGGATGATGCATGGTCTGCGGTAAGAGGCAAAACCTCTAAAGACTGGATTGTTGTTCCACTTCCAAATACGTTGCCAACTGAGTTCCAAATGGTCCCGTCAAACTTCATGAGAAAGGCAGAACCGTTTGTGGCAGTCCCACCTACCCATAACTGGGTAGCATCATCGCTGGCTGTAGTCATGGCGGTAACAGGTCCTGGAATAGTGTTTGCACCAGTGGCCATGGTCCAGTTCTGGGCTTTCGTGTCGTAGATTGCCACAGAAACATTACCGCCATTGACAGCAAGCTCCCCAGCAACAATCAACGAAGTGGCTGACTGCCACATCATAGCATAGGCAATGCCAGCAATATTAGATCCCGGTCTATCCCACCGAGTTGCAGAGGTGGTGAAGACACAAACCCCAGGGCATTGAAGAGATCCAGCTGATGAGAAACTTCCACCAACATAGACATCGGTGGTGCCAGGTCTAACAGCAATAGCATTGACAGCAGCAGCGGTGCCGGAAAGGGCTGGTGGTTGGACGCCAAATGTTGAAGTCTTAAGGTCGTATGAGAACAAGCCATTTACATCTGCGTTATTAATGTTTCCACTGAGAGATCCGCCGGCCCAAAGAGTATCGCCCATAAGTGCTAGAGCTAGAATGGTCGAGTCGTTCGATATTTGACTGCCGACACCAGTAACTGCATCGGCGTTCGAGCTATTGATGAACAGCAGGTTGTTGATATCGGAGCCACTGGTGCCTGTCGCAGTAAAATGGCCACCGAGAATAGTAATGTTGGTGTTGGTGGTCGTATTCTTATAAAAAAGCCCAGTGACGACACCTGTAACGTTTTGGCCACCGGTTGCTCTTTTTGTGATTGTGCTTGAAGATCCCGATGTCTGTTGTTTGATAGCTACAGGAAATGTACTCAAAGAAGATTTCCCTGACGTAGCGGACAGCTGCACCACTCCGTTAGAATTAAACTGCGAAGAGGAGAGAGCGCCGGCAAATAGAGAGCCTCCATCGGGAAGATCAACAGCAGCAGTAAGAGACCCGGTTATAATGGCTGATGGATTCACATTCTGGAGCCAGTTGTTGCGAGATGGCACCCAAATTGCAAAGCCGGAGACTGATATGGCCGTGTTGCTTCCAAAGGCGAGTATTTGAGTGAATTCTCCAGTCATTGTCAATACTACCTCGGGTACATTTGCCGTGACATTGAATGATAGTGGTACGATATCGGTTACCAAGCCGTTAACGCCAGCCCCCAATGCAGCCCATGTGTTCTTCGAAGTATCGTATACAGCAACGTGGCCCAATCCGGTTACGCTGGATGTATTTGTGTTGGTAAACTTCCCACCAACATACAAGGAAGATCCATTGACAAAAGTAGCTAACACCTCCCCATTCAAGCTACCCCCAGTCAGAGCTGCGGCTCCAGAGTCCGTGATGGAGAGGATGTTTTGGAAGGCATCGGTTGAGAAGTTACCTCCTACGAACGTGGTGGTGCCGGAAGTTGTTAACGTGTTTACACCCGAGCCCACTCCAATACTAATGCCCGCTTTATCGAAAGTTGAATTGGCAAAATCGGAAGTATTGATCACAGCCTCATTTGGGTTATATTCGAATATATTGTTGAGCCCACCAGTGGACGGGGACGTTAAGATGAAGCCCACTCGTTGGGCCACAACTCTAAGATTGGGATTGTTTTGACCAGCGCTAGGCGAGAGAGTGACGGATGCCTGGAAGGAACTGCTACCAGCTTCAATATGTCCCGAGTATATCTGATCGTATTTGTCAAACAGGTTTGTCTGAAATATTTCGGTACTGAAGGTTGAATTAGTATTACCACTGGCCATAATGCCTGTGATGTTGACACGACCGCGCGTAGAACAGGTGTCATCCTGGTTGCATCCAGGTGTGTAGATGTTGACCGAATAATCTCCTGATTGCTTGATATCTGGCTTAAATACGACATTTACTGATGTAGATGTTCCAGCGGTGGCTGTGAGATAGTCGGATGCACTTCCCCCAGATGGTTGGACAGTCCATGGGCCGGTAGAGCTGGCGTTTGAAGCAATCTGGATATTGGCGCAGGTTGGCTCATTGAAGCTGTTGACAGCATAAGAGAAGATGTCGTCCTCGAAGAGCTCAATTCCATTGAGCCCCCCTCCATTGCCATAAAAAGCTGATATATCAATTTGAAACCCGTCCATGCCAATGACATTGACAAAATGAAAGTCCTGGAATTTCAAGGTGCTGTTGTCGCTCAGAGGGCACTCGGAGGAACAAGAAGCATTTTGTCCAGTCGAAGGATCGATGTAGGTAAAGTTCAGGATGCCGTTAATCGGTTGAGCCGTATACCTCCACGTCTTTGTGCCCCTTCCATCCAGATGGGTATTGTAGAGGCGCAATTTCGTTGGTTGAAACCCAAAGCCAAAACTTGCCTTCCAGGCGCCTGGAGTGTTGTCCGCCAAAAGCCAAGTATTCCCTGTTCCATCCGTTCCGCTGGTTTTACAAACGATATTTTTGGGATCGCTGAGCCCCGTTGTGGTTGTTGATGAGACGGCAGTGATGTTGGCACCAGAAATGTTGATAACCTGTTGATCTGGGTTGCTTGGGGTAGTCGTATTTCCCAATCCAGTGAACGATCCTCCAAATATGATATTGCCACTCGAAGCCTTAGAAATCGACGTGACTGGACCATTGAATCCTTGGAAAGGAAGGTTTTCCCAACCTTGGCCGCCAACCCACGCAATGGCGTTCGTCGAATTTGCTCCTCTTAAATTACCTCCAACGTAGACCTTATTCGAAGATGAATCGCACAGCAGAGCATTGACCTTACCAATGAGCCCAGTAAGAGGTATAATCGCAGAGGTATTCGGGTTGAACATCGCTACGGCGGGTGATTCTATGCCCCCCAAACTCGTAAAATTACCTCCTACCACCACTCCCGCCATAGATCCGTTCTTTAAAGTAAATGAGCACATTGCCTCTATAATCCCATCGGACGATGCCAATTGATCGAAGGCGCCATTGGGAAACCTAGTAAGTATGGAAGAACTGGTATTGCCACCCTGACGCTGCCCTTGAAATTGATAAAGTGATATGCTGTCAAAATCTCCCGCCAACCCTACTCGACCCAGTTTCGATAGATCGAGATTATCCGAGGGTATCGAGTTGAATGTTATCGCGTGCCCCAATGGCGCGAAAGAGGCAAGGAGAAGTCCATGTCGTAATAATGGCGGTAAGTCCCCCACTGAGCTCCACCATGAAGAGAGCCTCATCGCTGTGTCCCGCCGTCGTTCTCCTTGCTTCACGATACTCGACGGCCGTTTCGCAGGTGGCGTGTCGTCCTGCTTCACCTTCGAGATTCGCACCGGTCAATCACGACGTTATTCCATAACTCTGCTGCAATCAATTGAAACGATGATGTATTGCTGCTCGCGGTCGCGCGTCGAAGGGGTATCGCAACTGTCCCCCTATTAACGAGCGTGGTGGTGGATGTCGGATTGTTGTTGTGGTGAGGAGGTTGGGCGAAATCTTAGAATCGCTAATTAGGTACGGTCGCGAAAGTGGTCCGAAGTGGTCGAATCCTCGGCGGTCCGGACAAATCAGAATTAATTTTCTCGAGATGGAAATGGTGTGAATCGGTGATGCGTATAGGATGAGAGAGTGAATCCTCTTGCGATCGATTGAGATAGTCGCACGGGTGAACCTGCCGCGCAGGGGGAAAAAGATGTGTTGTACGAAAGCCTAACTAAGCTTGGTGGCTGTGACAGACCCGTACGGAGTTTCTGACTACGGAGGTGTGTCGCGATGCGGATGGAGTCCTATTAACTGAATTTGTGTTTCAAGTATGGTGGTGTATAGTCTATGTACGGAATGAGGAGTCGACGAGGACGATTTGTTTGTGCGGGCAAAAGAGTGTGTATGGTCCTCGACCTACACGATAGGTTAGAGATGACGATCTTGGAATTGAAGCCAGCCAGCCAGCCAGACACCAGGCTCGGATGCTGTCGCACACCCAGGGGGCTTTCGAGGTATATGAGACCACCGTTAAGAGCGCAAAACTTACCAAGGGGAAACAAAATGTCCGGCGCTTCAAATGAGTGACGGTGCAACAAGCTGCGCGAATTAATGGTAGCTGACGAGTCTGAAGCTTCAACAGTGTGAAGGAAAAGATAAGATATTTCGACAGGAGTCACAGGACAAAAAGGGAGATCAGAGATCAGATGGTGGGCGCGCGAATGGGGTCACCTCATCTCCTTTTCGGTGCCTCCTCCCCGTTTTGTTTGCTGTACCGGGGATACCTGACTGAAGCGTGCCTCCTGAAAAATTCACGACCTGGGATTGGCCTGTTGCCCATGTACAAAAGTCACAAGTGTCACTCGATACGAGGGTCACACCTTGGAGCCTCCACGTCTCATGAATAATATTATTTATTCTTATATTGTGAGGCGAGCCAAAGGGGAATTGTTTGTTTACTGGAATTTTCTACTCAGAAGTTCGTCGTTCGTCGTTCGTCGTTCGTCACCCCGATTGGTAGCCATGGATTTGGTATCCCGGGCGATGGCTGGAATTCTATTAAACTCATTGGCCAATCAAGTCGTCCTCTCCCGTATGCTGGTCAAACACGTAAGAAACCATTGCAGTCGGATTGGCAAACACCCCCTGAGGCGCATAAATGATGTTCACCATCAACGTGGAAATCTTCAGCAGGCATGGCACCAGCAGATATGTGACTACTGCTATTCCACCAGGTAGAAAGCCTGCATGGAGAATACCCACGTTGCAGGAAAACACTTACTCGTAGTTTACCCGGTGGTCTTTGTTATCATTTGAAGCAAAAGGTCCAGACGAAGGCGCTGTTTTCCCCGTGGGCCAGTCCTTGTGTGTCGAGGTTGTTTGACGGAGAGAAGAAAAAAGTTCGGATCGGAAGAATACTTGACGGGACAAGTTCAGATTGGGCTGGAACTTGCTCACCCTCCCTCTCACGAGTCACAACAAGCAAGCATCAAACTCGTCTCATGAACTCCCCGAAAAAAAGCAGCTCATCTCACCCTAGACAGGCAAGTACTTACTGGTGGAAGAACTGAAATACCAGACGAATTCCGGCCGATACCATTCCAAACTCCAATACAATCTGGGTATCATTGTATTTGATTCTCTACTTCGTCGTATTCGTCGTGGAAGTCCTCGTCTTGTAGTCTCTCGGACTTTCATAGTCCTTCTGGTCTCCTGCCCACATCCCCACCTTCTTCCGTTTGGCAACCACTTCCGCCTTCCTATATTTCTGCTCAAAAGCTCCAAACTCAGCACCCATCTTTGCTTCATAAATCGTCGCATAACCCGCCTTGAGCATCTCCTTCCCAACATCCTTGCGGAAAAGAAACCTCCGTACCCAAACCGTAGCCACCACACGATCGTATTGATCTCGCTTGTAAATATACGCCCGTACTCGACGATCGAGGATGTAATTCTTAAGCCACAACAAAGCTTCTTCGGAATGTGGTTGTGAGGGTTTGCCGAAGTGAGCGCCTTCAGGCGCATCGATACCGGCTATTCGTACATGTATCTGCAGATCTGTTAGCACCAATTGATATATGGAATCCCGCTTGAAAGCTTTACCGTCTTCCCCTTCAAGTCCAACTTCTTTTCAGGCACCTTCCTCAACCATCCCCATCCAGATAACCTCCCACCCGGCGTATGAAAAAGATGGAAATTATCCGCATCACCAACCCTCGTCACAGTCCCAAACAAGCTCCTCTTTCGAAAGAACCCGGGTCGAATATGTGCGACTTCCGGTATGCGACGTAAATAAGAGCGGTGGAGGTGGACTGCAAATAGGATCGTGGATGTCAGGATAATGGTTGGGATGACCGTCCTAGGGTCTTTGTAGTGTTCCCAGTTAGTGCCATTCAAACTGTCGCTCCATTTCACGTATGGTTTCTTTTCATCGCGATTGGAAGACCATGGCCATCGCATTGTGTTGAATGGTTGAGAGAAGAAGGCGTGCGGAGGCTGGCCTTATCCAGCATCGGAACAGGGATCATGAGCTGTCACGATGACAATAAAAGCGGCGATTAAAATCATAATTCAAATTTTATACAACAGTTCGCAGCAAATGTTATTCCTCATTTCAAGGAAAGATGTCTCCTTCGTTCCCTATCTGATCTCTTCATAAAACAGCGAGTGCAATTGACTCCCTGAGACTGCACAGCAGGTTGTACCTACTTAGGTCATCACGTCCTAGAAATGGTAGCCTCGTCTCTCTTCGACTGTAGCTCCATATAAACCCCCTTAGTAGGCAAGTTGACGTATACCTGGGGGTATGGGATCAGGATTGATCACCTCTCCTCTGTTCTTCTCTAACAACAACACCCGCTGTGATCGACACCTGATTTGCGTTATCTTCGCTCTGAGTATAAACTCGAAAGGACGAAACGTGGTTCTCGAGGCTGGGAAGCAAAGACGAAAGTGGTCAATCACCAATTTCCCATCGTTACAAGTTTGGAGGTTGAGAGCTAGCGAAATTTCTTGCTGTCGAGATGAATTCTACTCTCGAAACTCAAAGTTCGTTGTGACAGGTTTAAATATGTCTACAGTGCTAGTATGACCACTAACTTATCCCGATTTATTTTTGATTCTCAAATGGCGGACAACGTCTAACGTGGACTCGTTTGCTGGAAGATTCATGACTAAATGTTCCTCTTCTCGTTTATTCGGTGATGTAAAGCTTGCTTAAGTTTATCTCCCCTCTCTCGAGTGTTTAGCTTTCTATTATGGGTATAATAGGCATAGTATATTCATTTCGACAGCCTCTTCTCGCTAGTCTTGGAACGGTACAGGCTATTTCCCCTATGGAGATTGAAGGTGTTTTAGAATTCGCCAACAGTAAGATCATACCCAAGACACTTTGTAGTACTATTATAATCATTCTTCAATTTCAAACTGTAGCATCTCAAGCAAAAATTCGCACTGTATTCAAGCGAGCAAGCACAAGGTCTTATCAAAATGTCCAATGGCTCATCGGCTCTTGACTTATCTCGCTTTGTGCGAAGAGCTTAATGAACGTTAACGTCTCAACCAGATCCTAGATCATAGAAAGGGCCAAATGGTTCTTATAAGAAATTCCTGTTTTGTGTTGGTTCCTATAACTAGGTTTGTAGACAAAGTAGATAAGAATTTAGGCCTTCCATCCTCCTAGGTGCAGACCCATTTAATTAACTATGAGGGTACTTTCGAAAGTAGAGTTCTTTTCGACAGCAAGAAATATGTTTCATTCAAGAATACCATACTTTCCTACCCACCCAAAATATATGAAAAGTCATGAAATTCATATATATATTCGTTTTATTTCAAAAAGTGGTCAGAACAAGAAAGAGAAGAATGTGGCTATATACTACCGTTCCCCGACGAGACCCAAGACCTGGCTATTCTCCGTAGTAAAGAAAATAACTACATAGGCTTACTCGGGTTTATAACTTCTAATTTCTCTAATTTTTATCTTAAAAGTTGTCTAGTTCTTCTCTACTATAATAGTTAGTATATAGTACTAAGTATAGCCGAGCTAATTACCTTTATAACAACTAATCTTTTTAACTAGCTAGTATAACGACTTCTTCCACTCTATATAATCTTTTTTTAGTAAAACTAAGTAGTATTACTCTATGTTTATTATATAATTTTAAATTTAAGAATTTTTATAGATTAGAGTAATCGAAGGTTAAGAGGTTAGTAGAGTTTAGTAGGTTCTCTATTTCTCCTTCTTTATTATTAGCATCTAATCGCGATAAAAAGAAACTATATTTAAATTAGAGTAATAGTTTAAATAGCACTAACTAGGAATACTATAAGAACCATAGAACGGTTAATCTAACTATTATTCTAATGTCTACGATTCTATTTATAATCTATCTCTGCCGCTCTTATTTACGTTATATATAATAACGAAGGAGATATAGAGGACCTACTAAACTCTACTAATCTTCTAACCTTTAATCGCTCTAATCTATAAAAAGTCTTAAATTTAAAATTATATTCCTCTGTTAGGTTTTGGCTTCACGGTTTGTTGTACAACGGGAAATTGTCAATTCGTATACATACAAGTGCAGTGACAGTAAATTTAATTTCGACAGCAAAGAAAGTCGAGTGATCTAAAACAACTCTCACAATTCAACTTAACCTTACGTTTTCCCTTAAATGGGGCTCTCAACAGCACTTGTCTTCTTCCAACTTCCAAGGGTTGAATCTCCTGGGTGCTCAAGTCCGGCAACAAGATGCTTGATTGATGGCGATGTGGTCGATGAGAAATACAACTATGGGTAATAGGCAGTACAGGTTGTGATATAATGAACTTCAATTGACAAAAGTATCTCCGACAAAATTGCCACTGTTTTGGCAATCGAGGACTGTTCAGAAGACTTGGAAAAATAATAAAAGCTCAAAATCCTTCACTGGCCAAAGTCCACTCAGTTTGATTCAATTTCAAGGAGGTTGGGATAACTGTGGCGTTCAAACCCCCTTTGATAATCAGACATATTGATCCAAGAGGTTGGGAGCCTTGATATCCCCACCCTCCTTTCATTTATCTCTTTGTGAGTAAGCTGGTAAGTAAGCTGGTAAGCTACTAGTAGGTAAGCTGCGAGCGAGGCGTACCAGCCACTCACGTGTCGTTCACCCCGCTATTGCTGCTTTTGCATGTGGAACTTTTAGTCTATCATAGACTAAAAACTCTCGAGTGGGCGAGGAACTGCGAGTGAAGTTCGAGTGGTTCCAAGTCGCTGATGCGATTTGAAATATCGACTTAGATCTTCTAAGATTGTTTAATGTTTGTTCGAAAGGAGTGGGTTAGCTCTCGCAAGTGAAGTAAAGAAGTCAAAGAAGATCATGATATAGAAAAGTTGGTACCTCGCATGATCGTATCAACTTCGCTCAAAATTTTCTTTATCCAAATTATTCTTCGGAAAATTTTACGGGAGAAAGCTGTCTAGACGTGCACTAGCATAGCCACGAAACAAAAGCTCGGTCTCTACACTCTTTCAACTGACTTGGTTATTCGAAACTATCTCGAGTATTGAAGTATTCTATAAACTCAGATTTTGTGGAACTTTCATCTGCATTCTCGAAAAATACACTAGACCGTCGACTAGACATATAACGCTTACCGCAAGGAACAGGCAGCTTAACGAGGAAGTGACATACCCAGCAGCTGCGTAAAAGTCAAGTCTCAGTGTTCTCAGTTCCTGCCCTGACAAAATTTGACTCTCGCCCCACTAAATCCCCACCTCACCAAATTTTATCCATGGTTTTTCCACGAAATCTTTGTATGTACTAATAACCACGTTTTTCACATCCAAATAAAGGTCTCTGATGGTCTAGTGGTCATGATTTCCGCTTGTCAAGAAAAGCCCTAACTAGGGCTTGTAAAGCGCGGGAGACCGGGGTTCGATTGTAAGTATTCCACACCTTCCTCGTCAATAGAACAAGTAATTAACACACTACAGCCCCGTCAGAGAGAATCTGAGGTTCAATTCCCCAATAAGAGTTTATGTCTTTTCTTTTTTTTGCAATATTCTTGGCCTATTTTAATCCTGGCCTTCACTTTCCCTGATAGATATAAAGCGCACCGACTCTACCCTCCAAAGAAGTGGAACTGGGAGAGCACCAGCGGCGTGTCTTAGGTGGATTTTCCAGCTTACAGCTTCTTTCTTTTCTTTCTTTCATAGGGGCCAGCCCCTTTGGTCGCTTCAAAAAAGTAAGTCAGTATTTGCAAAGCGGAGAGCGCGCGCCAACACTGCGGGCGCCAACTTCCTCCGCCCTAATTTCGTTTGAGGAGCATTGAAGCATCGTAAGTATTTGAGTAGAAAAAGGCAAGGATGAAGTAGAAAAAGTCAAAACTAAGCTGTAATACCTCGTTAGGTTGGATCTATTCCAACTTTGTCAACACCAGAAAAGAGGGTATGAACGATCACGGATCCCTCTTTTTTCTATGAAACTTCCTCGTAATAAGAGAGAGCTCTATAAAGCCCGAGAAGTAACGTATAACGAAGTAAGCTCTTACATTAATTAGTCATTCTATAATCGGGGAATAAAGTATAGCTGTCTCTTAAGAAATTTTGTTTTATACTTGGTAAAAGAGACGGGTACTTAGTTTTAGAGTTTAAATGTATTACAAACTCCATTAAGTAGTCTTTACAGATACCTATAAAAAAAATATAATCTTGTTCCAAATTCCACCTCATCCTATGCCTGTTTTTAACCGCTATCACCTCAACACATGCACCTCTGCTAAACTCCTATAACCTAAGAATTGCCGTCCTGGTTCATTAAAAGCAAGGGGAGCAAAGTCAATCTGCGACCACTCTATAGAAGCTACAACGTCATGTGTCCCATCAAGTTTTTATTGAGACAGTACAACGTTATACCGACAGAAACATTAAATGGGTCTACACCCCCAACACCCTGTTTTAGACAAACTGTATCGTCGCGGGACACCAACCAAAACTCGCTAGACTCAAACCAAGCAAAGGTAAAAAGGAATTTCGACAACCACTCCCCTTTCGACAGCAAGAAACATCTCCCTTGAAAAGAAGCCTTTTCGCTATAATTCAAGGTGAGTTATTGGCCTCTAGTCAAAGCTCTCTAGTAGATTGGCTTTGGAGAGGTCGTGTTTGAAATTCAATATCGCCATCCATCCGAGACAACCAAGCCAACCGGCTTCTACCAGCATCTTCTGCTCTGTGGTCGATATTGACAAGTAAGCGAGATTACTTAAACAAACTCGTCTAGAATATTCTTATGAGAGTGAGATATGAATTTTAGTGTTGTCTATAACCTGGTTACCTCTGAACACTCTACTCTCCACTTTTTGTCCTTTTTGTTTACCTCATACAGCAAACCCCACTTTTTCAATCCAAGAACCCTTCTAGATTGCGCACGTAGAAACAAGATATTGCTTATGATCAACAAGTTCCGAATAGCGTGAAAGCTAATTTCCTAGATCCCAACATGAATTCAACCATCAAGTAGCCCCAAGAAAGCAACGAACCAGATTGCACAATCCAGAAAGGCAGTTAAAATACCATCCCCATAACAATTTCGTCAACCAGCACTACAAAAAAAAATTAATAAAAAATTGAAAAATTGCGAGGGCAAAAACACTATCCTCAATACGTACAGACATGTACATCTTCAAATCTGGGTTTATGGAGGAGATAGACGAAGAGGACAAATCAGGGAACTAAGAAAAACTATATTAAAAATTTTTTCAAGAACTTCAACCCAACCTCTAGCCTCCTTCCAAGAAAGGGTTTCTTTTTGACAAGTATGCTCAAGTACAATTCGACAACAGGCCACAATTTCGACAGCAAGAACCCCATTCGACCCAGAATAACCAGCATTCAACACCATATACGAAACAAAGGGAAAAAAAAACTCCATAGTAACAGATCCACAGTAAGCTGTACGAAAAGGATTGGTTGGAATGTTTCGCGAATACGCGTGGGTAGCAGTTGCTTGACTCGATGAGTGATCGAGTATTCTGTAAGTTTGCTCTACGCTTACGTATGAACAATTGTACAAACTTTAGCAATCATAGTCCGTCGTTTTGGATACTTGCTTCGATTTAAGGCTGACTGGAATGTGGGAGTATGAGTCCGTAGCACTTCCACTTCTCTTGGAGTGACAAAACCTAACCAGTCAACGCAGTGCGAGAAGCCCCTATAGATTGAAAAATCTTAGAATATACAAGGCACATAACTCGGGTAGGCTCATTCATTCATTCACACACGCACACGAAATCTACCATCCCCAAAAAGAAAGCCTGTGATATGTATACTTTTTCCCAAACCCAGAAAACGCCCAAAACCCCCCAACACACTTCTCATTTCCTCCTCCCTCCTATCCTTATCCCCTCTCTAATCCCCACGTCCAACAAGCTCAATACGCACTACCTCCTCCCCTCAACCAAAACCCAAACCCCACTCTTCAACCTCTCCACCACCTCCCTCCTAACCCACCCAACCTCCTCACCCCCCCTAACCCTTCCATCAACCCACTCAAAAAGGAACCTCAAGCCCACCACTCGGTCCCGCTTCCCACTTCCCATAGCCCCCTCCAGCAACAGTCTAGCATCAACAACCGTCCCCCTCATCCCCCTTTGTATATCAGAAACCACACTCACACTCCCCACCCCTCCACTCCCTTCCCCAGCCACCGGCAACACAAGCGCCCGTTCCGCCTTCGTGAAGGTTTTGAAGGCGTCGAGATTAAAGATCCATTCCAGACTATTGACAGGCGAAGAGGAGACGAGCGCGGTGGAAGAGGTCGAGAAATCGTTTAGGGTTTGGAGTGTAGCATTAAACACCGAGGTTTTAGAATCATGAGCCTGTCGTTTCCGTACGTGGATAGTTTGGTTCGTTTTCAGGACTTGTAGATGTTGAGGGTTGCATTGCAAATCCAGAACGACATTCCAATACTCCGAGCTATCGGTACGAATACTCTGTATCTGCTCAAATTCCGGCAGGAGACAAGGAGTATGTTTCTGGATCTGAGATCCATCGCGGAGGGTGATGGTAATGGGTGTTGGTACAGGTTGGTTCGTGTCGATGTCTCGAGTTACTAGACATCTTGGTTCAGCAGCTAGTGCCCAGAAATGTCGGAAGGCTTGGAGATGAGATTTGTTGTCTTGCACCGAGGATGGGAAGATGGGGTAGAATGCCACAAGCAATGCAGCGATCGCCATATTTGATGTTCCAAATGTGAAAGTTCCGCCACCTAGGAAAAGAGCACCGATCGCCAGGTGAGAAGCGAGATGACTTCCATATGGAGTTTCGTTATCGTCGCGACCGTGAAGAGAACGAAGACGTCGGAAGACTACTAGATCTCCGGTCCCTGCCATGATGGTTGCAAGACCGAGAGCTACTAAATCTTGGCAATTTCTAACGGTGCTCCTTGTCAACTTCTTGTCGTAGGTGTCTGCTTCAATTCGGCAAATGCGCATCAATTGATCAAGATAATGGATCAACAAGTCCCGGACGGGAAACGAGCCTGATCCCGCATATCGCAAGGCAATGCTGAAGCAGAGGCCAGCGATAATGTCGTAAAATGGCAGGTCATCACTTGTCAGTACCTTGACATTCTCGAGAGAAGCCCTGTATCGGTAACTTATTGGCAAGCTATTCTTGATCCAAACGAATGATGGCTCAATCTTGCTCCACATGATCAGATTCTTCGCCAGAGTTCGTAGCAAGAATACATCCGGTCGGACATAATCGAATTGCAGAAGAGAATCTGGGACATCGACCTTGCGAGCCAGAACTTGGTTCTCGGATTTCATGAATATAAGTGCTATCGCCATAACAGCTGCAGCAGTAGCCTTGTCCAGAACATGAACAAGATCAACCTTCTTAGCACCTGCCGCCAATGCAAGCAACCTTTCAGTGAGTCGCATGTCGTGAAGACCTTGGAGATCAGAACCTTTTCCAAGATTGATGAAACCAAGAGCAAACCCGGCAGCAAGTCTATAGCCTTCGTTTCTCAGTGGTTCTTCTTCCGTCTCAGTGTCGATATGTTCAATCTCAGACACCATGATTTCGCTCATACGACGATGTTGTGTATTGCAGTACAATAAACCGATCCCCATGATACCGGTTGTCTGGGTCAAAGTCGATAGATTGAGCTCGGCAGCTCCCGGTGGTAACATTCGAGTAACGTGGACGGACAAAAGTCGAGTTATAAGCGAGTCCATTGTACCCATGTACGATGCAGCCAAGCCCAACAAAAGTCCGATGGAGGTCATGGTGTGCTTGGGTGTTAGGTATTTGAATGCGACCCATTTAGCTACGGACTTCAAGTGCCCATTGAGCCCCAGTGCGAGTAGGAATCCAGCATGTCGATTGCTCAAGTCCTGAACGGGTTTATTGAAAAGAATCCAAGATGTATCGATGCCCTTCGCGTCCCGGGATATGCTCAATCCTGCAGCAACGCCTGCATGGAAGAATGACCAGCATACTTTCTCTTCGGTGTATGCGTTTTTGTCAACCCCAACAGTATTGTTGTCGGGTTTCATAACACAACTCAGATTGAAACCACCAATCATAAGCCGCTCGGTCAAAAGTGGCACTCGTGCGCTGAAATACATCAATCCTCGGCCAGATGGGATTGCCAAAGTGCGGTAAGCCAACATTTGGGCATGTTCTTTTTGTGCTTCCAGTAATTCTGACTCTGACCAATGTGGTTCCGACTTACAACGTGCTACTGTAGGTCGTGATGTATTGAGTATTCCCATGGCTTCGTTCATTCTTCTATCATCTTTGAATATGGCACGAGTAATTGTCTGTCGCTCCATTTCGGCAGCACCATCAAATGCTCGCGTGGATTCCGAGTCCAAGGTTGACATGCATATTGCGTGGACATCAATATTCGATTCGTGAGAGGGGGCCAGTAAGTTGGACTGGGCTACCTGAGGTCGCTGTGCCGGATTCAACAGCATCTTGACATCCTCTCGACCTGCCATGGCGAGCAGCTCTTTACTCCAAGTCGTCGGTGGCTCTGGTTGGCATTGAGCAAGGGCTTCTTGCAAAGGAATTAGAATCGCCTCTGGCAATGTCTCCAGCAGGAGAGTATCTACTCCAACAGCGAAGAGAGCTTCTACAAACTGCACAGCAGACCAATTTGGCAGCATGAGACTGAAAAGCTTATCAAAGAGTAACGTTCTGGGCGTTAACCGCATCCATTGATCGAGAGAAGGAGCTCTTCTAGCTAAACCCTGACTTCGTGTTCGAAGTAAGAGTGGCAATGTCATGAAATCGATTCGAAGTCCGGACGTGAAGCAAGTCTGAATCCAGTCGTATACCGAAGGACATTCAAAAGGTTCATGTATCGGAGATTCAATGGATGACTCTTCATACAAGTTAGTACTATTCAACTGACTGAATTGAGATGCCTTACCAGTATCATAGATCATATCTAACAATTGGGCTTCTTCAACTTCGTACCGTGCCATCCAATTTGGCCATTTTAGCCACCTAATGATCTGTGCCAGAACGGGCGTCAATGTAGCTGTCCCTGTGCTAAAGGCATCCGCCGTCATGATGTCAAGTTTTTGCTCCTCCCGCAAGAGGTGGAGCCCAACAACTATATCTACAAGAGCCGCCTTGCGTGTCTTTAAATCTCTCTCTCCAGTGGTGGGTAATGTGCCGCGGACTGTAGTCTCGCCAAATGAAGAGCTTACAAATTCACGCGCCAACTTCAAATGCCTTTGAAGAAATTGACTTCCATCGTCCGTGTTTGGCGCAAGTATTGGCTCAAAAATCTCTGAGCCCGAGCGGTCATCTTCTGGCTCCGCAAGCCAACTCCAGGCAGGATTGTTCGCCCAAGATGGTAATGGGTTGCCATTTGCGGTTTCCTGTGAGAGCATAGCCTCCCAGCTTGCAGAGTCCGTTTGAGCACCACTACTGGATCGCATGTGACCCTGCGACTTCTTCTTGGGATTCGTCCTACGTCGCCTCGTTTTGGCCTCATTACTCAGACCTAAGAAGAGAGAAAATATTGTAATAACGAGAGCTGTCCACTCGGCATCCACGGTTTCAATTGACTCGAGGCGAAGCCATTGCATCGCCGTCCACCATCCAACGAGTACTCCTTCTCCACCATTTGGCCCTGGAATGACAGCTCTGCACACTTCGAGTATCTTGCAGACATGAGGATTTCGGGGCTCAAGAAGAATCTGAAGTTGATGCATCCTGCCCTCGTCATCAAGCAAATCCACAATACCACGAGGTTTCGCATTTCGTATCCCACGTAGAGCACGAGGCCCTTGACTGAGAACCCGTTTGAACCCACCTTCGCGCCTAGCTCGTGGTGTGGCATTGTGACCTAGACTTCGGGTATTGCTAATAGCAAACTTGGCTGGAAGTGGGATTTTCATCAAAATACTCCATGGTGCTTGTAAACTGATTTCTCCGTAGCCATCAGGGGTCTTCGTCAAGACCAGGATCCGAGAAACATGGCCATCATCAATTCTGCAAGCGTCGATAACATCATCCGCCCTCACTACTGGGGCCAGTGACAAAACGCTGATGTCCTTCTCCTTTCTCCCTCGGATCGGGTTATCATGACTGACGCTGGAATGAATCTTCCTATATAGAGTCAAGACTAAAAGTTTCTTCTCATCTGGGTCCAGAACACATATCACAATGGCGTTTCCTTGTTGATCATCCGTAGCAGACATGGGAGCAGTGAGGGTAAAAACTTTGCACTGGCTCGTGGCTGGCAAGTGTTGACTGGAGTATCGAACATTATTATGTTCAACGGGAACTGAGCAAACCTTGGTTAAAACGACTTCTTGACGGAGGGCATCAAATTCTTCATCGTCTAAGCCCATGTTATGAAAGCCTTCAAAGTCCCCTCCAGCTCGAAGCTCGTCTAGCAGATCATCTACTGGTGCCTCTAAGAAGCTATTTAGACTCTGGTTGAATTGAGGAGGTTGAGAGAAGCTTGGCCCGGTTACTCCAGCATAGCCAATGCTACTTCTTCCATGTTGACTTCCTAAAGACTCACCACGTCGGCCTCCGCCATGTTGGGCAGATTTCTCGGTAAATGCAGATCGCTCATGGTTTGCAGAAAGATCCGCTCGGGCGAGCATTGAGCTAACTCTACGAGACTTTCTCCTTGGAATGGTTCCGCCTTCAAAGTCCGGATCGAGTGTTGCCACAAAATCTACCACTTTGTCCTTGGTTCCATCCTGCTTCTTGCCATTCTTCACTACCGGTTGGGTATTTCCGAAGCTCTCTCTACGGAAAGTAGCCTGGCTACTCATCACGGGGGTGGTGGCACCTGTTGCAGTACCTGGCATGAATGAACTTCTGCGTCTGCTGGGATCACTGGCCACTCGCTGCTTTTCGCTCAAGCTCTCTTCTCCGATATATGCCATCTTCCAAACCGTGTACATGCTAGTTTCCCGGTTCAGCGTCAAGGCCAAAACGAGAGACTGCTCGCTGCACTTGTCAAATTCTCCTCGGCGAGAGATATGCAGTATCTCCTCAGCACTATCCAGTGCTGATATTTTCATTGGCCCCCGTCGGTGTCCCTTCATGTCTGATTTTGAAGGTTGAGCTACCACCAGACCTAGTTCCGAGAGAGGGTCCGTAAGAGAAAACAATCGAGGCCAATTCGCATCACTTCTTAATACCGGAGGTTCCCATAAGTCTTTTAATGTGGCATTAAGTTGGAGGGAGATTTGTTTTGGACCACCAAGGTCCGCAATGGAAAAGGTAGACTGCTGTGAACTGGATGCAGACCATGGTACCGGCTGTGAAGAGATGAAGGAGTTTGGTGGAACTTTTGGAAATTTCAATGAAGCCGCAGCAAGATTATCGACTCGCAGTTTCCGTTGTATTATTATGCCACTCGGGGCCGCAATCGCACACTCCACTTCGAATGGCAGATGTATGACATGGCTGGTTCCCGAGAGAAAATAGACATGCGCCTGGGTTGACAGAAATACTACAATAGCTGCCTCTCTTTTCGCATCTCCCTTCTTCTTCTCCAAGTCCTTTGTGCCATTCTTGTCCAGGGGTCCGAAGCTTGGGAACGAGGTCAACAAGGCCTGCCTGACAGGTTCCTTTTCGAGGTCGAATTTGTAGCCTTTTCGGAAGACTCCCCCTCTCGACCAAATCACACATCGTGGGGTTACGAGTAGCTCGTCTTCGTCATGTGTCGCATCGGGATTGCCGTTCGAATAATTATGCCATTTGTAATCGGTGCTTTCGGGGTCGCTGGGAAGGAGGTGCTCTTGAATGGCATATTGAAGTCCAGTTGGCTGATCAAGGCCTAGGGAAAAGACCGAGGCCATTGCTTTTTGATGTGCCCGGGTATGGCGTGTAGGGGGTTCTTCATGGACGGATCATGTTCGTGTTCGTGGGTTGGGATGATGATTTATTTGGGTTCTTCGAAGATTGGAATCTGCTGTACTGGCGACATTCTCTCCCCTGACACTTTCTCCTGGACTTGACTTGTTGGTCTTGATATTTCCATCTCAGTTCGCGCTTTCCTTCACCGACGCGTCGCAAGGCTGCAAGGCTGCAAGGCTGAAAGGCTGAAATAAAAACTGTCCGTGCACCAGCCCCTCCTTTCAGCGCCACCTTTCTGTTCACTTGAGGACATATATACCTATTCTACTTCAACGTAAAACTATGCGCAAATTATCTACTTCTTCGGGCCTCCCGTGTGTTATCTCATGAGATGCTCCCGAGTCCTCAATCGCAGAATCTCTGACTTTGCGTCACAGCGTTAATTCCCCAAGAGGAGTTCCAGTGAAAGCGAGTCTCGCGAGTCGCGCGGGAAAACCTAAGAAGATGGTAACTGGCTACCTACCCTGAAGGAACCTTCAGGGACTTCCAGTTTATATATATATATATATATATATTTGACGAGCCGAGGTGGGTGCATGTTGTTCTTTTGGTGAGGAAGGTGCGATGGAGTTCTCAGGTCATGGAAGAAGGAGCGACCCGGTTCGACCACTTCGCAGCCCACGGAGCCAACAACTTCCCACATCAGTCTTCATCATTCCTTGATTGATTTGTAACACCGAGGTCACTGATTACCATGACAGGTCTCATGAAGCCACAGCGCGCACTACTACTTGTATAGGTCTACTCGGACTAGTCTTTCGGGGGTTGTAACGTCGCTTATTGCTCTCAGGGATGACAAGCCGACCACAATATCAGGCAAGATTGCAAATCTTCAACCAAGTGGTAGCCTATCTGGCAGCCATTCAGTCCTCATGACGCCTTCTCTTTCTCTTTGTTCTTCAAACCTTCGAGATTCTTATGATCAGTAATCACTACCTCCCGGCTTCACTCCCTCACTATATTTCATTGGCTATGGCACCAGCCCTTTTAGGAAATTTCAAGAACCCTGCTCAGGCACAATGATTAGTTGCTGCTAAAATGCAGGAGGACAAGCTATTTCAAGCATGTTTATTGGCTTTCTTTCCTGTACCTGATCAAATATTACTATCCGTCTGCCTTACGAGAGGAGTCTTGCTGGGGATGATTATGAAAACCTGTACTTTGAAGTTTTAAAGAAGCCCGGTATTGCTTCGGGGTTTGAAATATGCTTTTAGTAAGACACGAAGGAGAGTTTGAGCGGAGTTTGAATGGAGATAGAGATTTGGTGGAGTCGAAAAGGATATAAATCCCAGGCAGACTCCCTCCCAAAACTCACATCTCACACTCATCACGGACGAACATCATTCCATCTCCAAGCGTCCCTAATTTCCAAAAGTACCACCACTCTCCGCACCACCCTCAAAATGCCAGAATCATCTTGCCTCTGCGGTCAAAACCGAGTCTCCTACCCGGGAGAACCCATCCTCAATTTCCGCTGCCACTGCATGGACGAGCGCAAACTTACCGGTGCAGCTTTTGCCCTCAACAGTAAGTCCTTCCCCTTCTCGGCCCCTTACTCCCTCTCCCCCGTACCCATACCAACCCCTATCTAACAACCTCCACCCCAGTCCTCTGGTCCTCAACCGACCTAAAAGTGCTCTCCGGAACCCTCTCCACGTACACCAAGAAAGCCGGAAGCGGAAATAACATTACCAATCATAGCTGCAGTACCTGCGGCTCCCTTCTCTATCGAACCTCAGATGGATACCCGGGTACGATGGTGATTAAGGCTGGTTGTATGGATGGCGTCGATGCTGCTATGACATATGTCCCGCAGATTGAGATTTTTACTCGGAGTAGGGTTCCTTGGGTTCCTGCTGTTGAGGGGGCGAAACGTGAGTTTTGAAATTTCCTTTTCTGATGGAGGGCAGTATTTTTAGTGGTATGGGGTGAGGGGTCGCGATTGTTTGTTCTTGCTTTTGCTGGTTGGCTTCTTGCTAACGTTCTATTTAGAGGAGGTTGCTGATTTTACTTCGTTTGATTTGTGAGCTCATGGAGTGAGTTTAGGATGGGATGAGTTCTTAAGTTTCATTGAAAGGCCCAAGGTAGAAGCACCATAGATACTCTTGAACAATATAGTTCAATAGCTTGACTTACTAGACTCACCACTAAATATATTATAAAGTAGTACCGTAATTGGTCAATTCCGTAATTGGTAAGTAAAGCATACGAGGTCACGTCAAAACTTCATTGTTTAATATGCCTAGAATCTATCTTCGATAGGCACTTATCAGAATGACCTAGAAATCTCCCCATACCCCGCAACTTTCCAATCTCTACCTCATGCTTTCGCTACCCAAAAGACACAGAGCGACGACGACAGTATACAAAGACTATAGCTGCCACAGAAAGTCGTAGTGGTGTAGCGAAACTGTAGCTGAGTGCATACATCCTCAAGGCTAGTAGATGAAGTAAACTATACGACCGACATATTCCACCAAAATTTATGTACCAAAGTTTGGAAGGCAGGCAATGAAAATACGACAACCTGTAGAACACGATGCTTGAAGTAACCGGGGCAGAGACTTACCTACAATGTAATCGTATAGGATCTTGCCAAGTAAAGCTCAGTTTCGCTAACAGTCAGTTTAGCTTCTGAACAACCATAGAAAATGTATTATTACATGGTGTTAGTTGGATTTTGGACGAAAGCTTCTTGAGAGTGGTCGACCAAAGCGATGATTGAAGTCATAGCCTAAGCCACAAGACTCATCACGAAAATGGTGATACCGAAGATCTCAGGCATAAGGAGAATAAGGAGAAATTGAAGAAAGGGGTATAGTCCATCCAGGAGAATCTGATAGTGCTTTGGGGAGGACATTCTCGCAATCGTTGGTTTTATTCGTCGACAGCGTTTTCATTCTCCCAGCCTCTCCTCAGCCTAAGTATTAGCTAATCTAGGCTAACCACCCCTCCTAGGCTAGGCAAAGGAAGGCTAGCAGCTAGATTTAGTAGGAGAGGCGAGGCTAGGCGAGGCTCGAGAGGGAGGAGAGGATAAGGCAGGAGAAGTAAAAAGGTTAGATAGCTGAGGAAGGAGAACGTAGGCTAGGCTAGGATCGATACAAAGGCTTATCTCCGTCGGAGGTTCTAGGTAGAGAGAGAGATTACGTATAATTTTATTACAATCTATAGCTAGTAATCGACTACCTCTTAATTTATCGACTTATAGATAATAGGATAAACATATTACCTAGCCTACCTACCTACTAGGCCTAGGAAGGCTTTAAACACTCTTTAAGCTAGGATAGAAAAGGAGAATCGAGCGATTTAATTAGCTAGGAGGAGGAGGGCGAGGGCAAAAGGTGAGGCTAGGAGAAGAATGACTAAATTGGCTTAGGAAGGCGTGTTTAGTAGACTAGGAGAATGAAAACGCTATTCGTCGACTATTAAAGTTACTATTATCTTTACTAATTAGGCCAATTGCTAGACCGAGGTTTTAACTCAAAGTCTCTTATATAATACGTAATAATATTATCCTACCTTTCTAGTTTTTGTAACTTTCATAATATTCTACTATAACCAACTTTAACTAGATATAAATTAAGAACAGAGTTCTTAAAACTTAAATTCTAAGAATACAAAAGATAGATAGATATCTTAATTTTAAATATAATTTATATATATTATATATTCAAAAAATCGCTACAGAGGATGTAGTTCTATACGCCGAGTAGCGTGTTTGAGCTGTTCTAGTATGAAAAGTCCAAAAAAGCTGCATCGTACGGAATCTTATTCTCTAGTACTGTAAGCGCATCTTTGCCGGCTCAAAATGAGTGCATGAAGCATGGTGAACCCGTGGGCTTATTCTTCTGGAGATCTTTTCTTCCTGCAATTGTCAATCGTCTAATGCAAACTCTTTTAAAACGTCAAGAGGGCATTCCCCGATGACATCAAAATTGATGAAGTGCTCCACTTGTTGGAGAGTTGCAGCAAATTTGACACGCAAAGTCTCTAGATTTCCAAGCGGATTCGAGGATTCCACGCTTTCGCGGGCAATCGAGAAGGAATGTTGGCTTTTTGGTGGTACTGGTGGTACTGGTGGTGCTTGGAGCCGTGGCCTGAGAGAAATTATGCAAGGGAGTGAGCAAAACGCAACGTGCCTTTGTGATTGTAGATTTTCTATGAGGGGGGTCTCTGAAAGTTTTGTAGTGAAGCGTAACTTAGGCCTTGTAACAGTTCATTTGTAAGTTACATACAAACATCAGGTATGAACAAGTGACCTAAAAACTCCTTGCTAATAACGTTGGAAAGCTCTTTTGCTAGTCATGGGTTACCCGGGAACAGCAAGCGACAAAACTCACGCGGGTACTAGTGCGCTGTAGCCCTCTGAAGTCCCCTGAAAGCTTCTGATTCTCCAACCGCTCTGTAAAGGATCGATACTCTGGAGCAATTGGGATAAACGTCCCTAAAATACAGCGCGCACCATTATAGCGCACTGCCCTGTAGCTTCTACTCCACTGGGCTCCTTTGGCGACCGTAAACCTTTGTAATTTTTGATACCGATTTTTAGCTTATATATCATAAGTTATTCTAAAACAAGAGGCGGTTGGCAGGTTACCCATCTTTCGCCTTCACGAGAAAAACTCGCTAATTGTGGGTTACGTACAAATAGCTGGAAAAATCAAGTTTTGTTGCTATTCGCAGGTTACCTGCAAATTGCAAACAGGCAACATTCCTATCTACAGCCCACATTTCGGTCTATGGGCGGTCCAACTTGGACCAAACAAGATTCACAGAAATAGTAGAAATAATTTGATTTTGTCTTCTGATGATAATAATGGCAGTAATGGCAGTAATGGCAAGACAACAACACCAAACACCTAAATCCGACAGACATTTTCGAGAGAGTGATGTGACAAAAGAAAGAGACAGTATATGCTGTACATGAGATTTCTCATCCCATCAAGAACGTCCCGCCCCTAGATCTCCATATCAACTTCCGTCTCATCGCCCTCTTCCAAAAATCCGAGTCCGCTGTCGTACCGTCTTCTCTTCTTGCCACCCTTTCTTGCCAGAGCACCATCAAAGAACTGGCCTGGACGAATGACCTTGTGACCAGAAGTCGAATCATCGGCCTCGGCAGCGATAGGGTTACTTGAAGGTCCCTGAACTGAGATGTTTTCATTAAGATATCCTGTGCTCATCTCAATAGCACCGGCTATCTTCTCATGGAGTGCTTGCATAAAAAGTGTGCCTCTCTTCTTTTCTCCTTCCACTTGTGCTGCAAGTTCCGAGTTCGATCTGCGGAGGGAGACGATCGTGGAGTGGGCGTTTTCAAGAGAAGAATTGATACGTTGTACTTCTTGTCGAAGTTCAGCGACACGAGCATCGCGAAGAGCAAGAGCTTGGTCATGCGATCTCTCCCGGTCTGAGGCAGAAGACTCCAGTTGTTCGATAGATTGATCCTTTTCCGCATTTGACATCTCGAGAGCTGTGATCTGGGCCTGCACTTGTGAGTGAGCTTCCATGACGGACATAAGTCGACGTTCAAGTTCCTTTCTTATCATATCTTTCCCCTCGTCCATTGCTCGAGTAGTGTCATGCCTCAACACCTCAGTTTGGAATTGCTCCTGCAATTCAGCAACTTCGGCTTCTAATCTTTGTTCCTTTCCATAACCATCTGCTTCTACCTTTTCAATCAACTTCTCCAAACCTGCGACCTCCTGTCGGTAACCTTCAAGCGCCGATTGAAGTCTTTCGTTGCTAGTATCTGCTTGCTCTAATTCATCTTTCAAGTTGTTGATCTCACTGTTGGCGAGATACAATTCTTTATTCAAGCTCTCTCCAATATCGATCCGGGTGCTGAGTTGCTGCCTCAGAGAGACTTCTTGCTCGTGATACTCATCAATTGTTTCATCGTTCCTTTTAGATTTCTTAACCAGAACTTTGATTCGAGAAACAAGCATGTCGAGTAATTTGTGGTTTTCGAAGCCTTCGGGAATCTCACCAGGGGTAAGATACTCAAGGTCTAGGCGTGCTTGTCGAAATTGCCTTGCGATGATCTCCAATGTTTCCTCCGGTCCGGAAGATGGAAAGCCAAGATTATTAACTTCTTCGCCCAGAGCTGAGAATGCATTCTTGTTTTCGATGGCTTGGGATTGAGATAGTGCAAGTTGGGTGAGAACACCATCAAGAGCAGAATCTAGTGATGTATCGTCGTGGGATTCCGTGGCCGGCAAATATTCAGAAAGCTTCTGCTCCAGGCGGGAATGATGATCTTGGTTGAATTCGATGGTTGAGGTAAGTTTTGAAACTTCTGATTGGAGCGTCTCAAGTTGTTGCTTGAGTTGGTCCTTTTCGGGGTCGACAATGGGCAGGCTAGTTTGGATACCAGCACTCATTGATGCTGATCTGCTGGGCGTATTTCGAACCGTGGATGGCGGGGATGGGAAAGAAGTATTTAGGCGTGTCGGTGTCGTTACCATCTCATCATTATATGTGAATTCCAGATCGTAGTTTGTAATCATATTATCGTCATCGTCCTCGAAATCGAAAGGATCCTTTGCCGCCATTGTCCAATTGGGATCATCGATTGTTGCATCATCATCCTCCTTGCTCTGTAGCTCGGCTCTCAATTGTACAATAACCCTCTCAAGCTCCTGAATCTTGGTGGATTGACTTGAACTCGTGTTCAATGAGAGTCCGGATTCCCCTTCAATTTGGCTTACAATGTCCTGTTCATCACGCATGCTTTGGACTTCCAGGTCTTTAGCTGCCAGCTCCTCCCTCAACCTTTCCACCTCCAATTTCCGCCCTTTGGCTTCGTGTCTCTTGTCCCATTCAATTAGGTTGGTCGACTCACTGAGCCTATTCCGTCTCAGTCTCCTTGTGACCCTTCCATCAAGTACCTGCCGCAATGGCGCGAATTGTATTTCCCCGGATATCGGCGCGTCATATTGGGCCCGGTTGGACTGCAACAATTTGGCAGGAGTCGAGTGTCTCCGTTTGGAGGTGGGAGTGGAGAGTAGGGAGGTTCTTCGAATAAAAGGGGTAAGACCCGAGGATTTTGAATTGATTGGGGAGGGAATTGGTGGTCCTGGGTCGGAAAATCGAACTCGTTTCTTCGTTCTTTTAGGCGTCGATGGCGGGGTTGATATGCCATATTGTTGTCGAGAAATCGCCGATGTTCGAAAATTAGCCCTCAATGGAGAACTTCCATTCGAAGAAGTGCCAGCGCTACTGCGTCGTTTTCTGCGAAGTGCTATGGGTTGTTCATCCTCCGAGGTGAGGATGGGTAGGTGCTCGAGGTCGGCCATTTCGGACGCGGCTTTGGTGGGGAAATATCAACAAGGTTGGAAAATGAGGAAATTGCAACTTTGCAGTTTGGAAGGAAAACAAATCAAAAAACTCCAGAATACTCGATGCAATTGATGAAGCATCAAGAAAATAAGCTGTAAAGGTTAGAACGCGGTCGTTGAAGCGACAAAAGTAGTGTAAACATAGATAGCTCGATGGTTTGTTTACTCTGCATCCCAAAATAGCTAGGTGACCACTACGGCAACCCGGGTTTCAGGGGCCATCCGCGAATTGCCACAGCGCGAGAAATTCATTGGTTCTCAACACGACAACATTGCCTCAATAGACGCGTCGAGTCACACTTGTGGAGCAACAAAAGGATGAGGTTGGGCTCAAGTGGGTTCGGTAACTTGTTCATGTTCAAGAAGTCTATTAAGAGCCCCATCTATTTCGGACCTTGGCACTTGTCGAGTGTAGGCTCCTTTCGCCTGCCTAGAGTTCTGCGTCATCCTGGACTTGAAAATCGCGTATTTTCAAGGGGTTAGCAAGCGCTATAATTTCAAAAGACAGGCGGGGACTTTGCGCGTTATTTTAATGATTTAGTTCTGCCCTGATTCCGAGTATTTGACATCATCCATCCCGTTGTCTACTTAGTACGAAGTGTATTTGCGACTCAATTGAACTTTCTTCCCGCTTTTAGACTGCAATCCACATTCAAGGCTCAGTTTAGATGTCGATTCATTGTAATTCTGGCTGGAAGCTTTTGCTGACCTGTTGAAGCTAGACAGATTCACCGCCTACCTTGTTGTCCATTCCACCTTTTTCTCTAAGCGAGGAAAAGGGGGTATTGAGTATGTTCCTTAATCTCAACATAATCTCTGTAGAATATAGCTAGTTATAAATGTAACTTGCTAAAGATTCCCAGCTTTGGTATGTTTGTTCGACATCAGAACAGAAGTGTTAAGAATTCTAACACATGAAATCATATCCAACGAAAAAGGTAAAGGTGTTAGTTTAAGGGGGGTATTATTGCTCTAGTACGTCTTGACAATCTCACGAGACAGGCCTGTTTCAAGAAATAGACAGGCTATATTATCTGCTCAGGTACCTTCAAAAAACAATCCCAAATCCACGCCACCAACAGGTTCCCACTCTTATCCCCTCAACGCACCTTTCGAATCAGCAGTATTCTGGCGCTTCATTCTTTGCTGATCTTACGTAGTGTTTCCTATTTAGATTTTGAAAATATACCGGAATATACTTCAAAAACTGAAGTCTGCCGGTGCCCATAACTGAGGTGATCTATCGAAAACGAGAAGGGCACTCACCTGTAAAATGGACACTACTCGCACACAGTTTGCAAGTCGCTGAACGAGCGGAAGTTCCAGAAGTAACAGACTGTTTTGCTTTTCCGTTTTGGCGTACAGGAGTTGTTTGGCTATTGTTTCCCGAGCCCTGATTTGTTGAATTCGGAGCCTTCATGATCGTGTCCGCTTCGCAAAAATCAATATAGTTCCAGCCATCTCCTGCACTACTGGATTTGTTGGGGCAGTCGAATGAAGAATGATTTTTTATATTACACGTCGCACATGTAATCTCGTAAATCAAAGTCTTCATGAAATATCCAGCGCCCTGCTTACACAGTGGGCAAATTTTTCCTTTCGAGTGGTTTGTTGGCATCAGCACTTTTGAGTTCTTCGGCTGCATGTATGTGATTCTGTTCCAGACTTCACCTTTTTTTGTGGCGGAGTTGGTGCAGTTCAATGGAAGATGACCTGTTTGATTACATTTCCCACAAAAGTAAAGAAGACGTAATGATTGTAGGAAAGTTCTGGTGGCGGAATTGTGGCCAACTTGTTGACATAGAAGACAGACTTGTGACTGAGGGTTGGTAGTGTCGACCTTTTTCTTGGGGATGGTCTGCACCTCTGGTGGATCATACCAGTAAGACTTGACTATTCTCGAATCCGGATCCTGTTTTGCGTTGTACTCAGTTATAGTCCAACCACCCTGCCCACAATCTTTACAATGACTTTCAATATTCAAATTCCAAGTTGGCGGTAATTGTTGTATGACTTGGAGAGCTTTTGTGCATGTTGCGCATGGTTTCTTTGTAGTCGCCGCAAGGGCGACTCCATTGTGTAGTTGTCCCAACGTTCCATTTTTACTGATTCCGCCGGTCCCTTTAGGCTCTTTGTTTTCTGATGCAAAACTAACGCTCTTCTTTGGCGTGTTCATTTCTTTTCTGATAGTCTTCTTAATTGCATCTGTAATAGTCGGAAGAACCAAGTGCTCCAAATCCGCGGAAGATTCTTGCATTTCGATGCCCTAGAAGATGGGCGCGTTAGTATTTGCCTACCAAAAATTGTCTCGGGATTCGGCACAGAATAAATGCTAGGGTTCAGGGATGCTTTAGGAGTATTTCGGGAGTGATTGAAGAGAAAGGAAGTGGGAGAACGGTGTCCCCGTTACCTACAAATAACTCTAATACGTCGTCTACTTCTTTTGGGGTACCATACTGGTAAGTTTCGTCTGGTGAGGGGTGTTCATTGCGGCTGGTGATAATGTTGATTTGAGTGCGTGTGGCGCGGTCGATGCGATTTGCAAGAGGACTTTTGGAGTCAAAGAGATCCTTCAGTGTATAGGCAGTAAATACCCCTCCTGGATGCATGGCTAAAAGTCAATGAAGTCCAATTATGGCCTGTTGAATTTCTGTTTCTGGACCCCATGAGTATTTATGCATGAAGTTCTGAGAGGCTATGACTTATAATTTCAAACTTCTGCTGGACTTTTCCTTCTTCACCAGAGTCTTGATGGAATGTTTCAAAAACATTTCCCAACCTTCATGGGATGTGGTAACTTCACTTCACTAGTTAGATGAGATAACCATGAGAATAGTTAGGTCAGTGCATCTGACTTTGAGCACAAGATATTTTTCATTTAAATAGAAAAGTTCAACCAAACCCCAGCCACCTTCTTTGCAATTTTACAAGAAGGATGGGCGTGTCAGAACCTCCAAACTCCACAAAAGACTTTCTGAACTTCACCTACTTCAACATCTTTAAGGAAGAATTCATTCCGTCCTTCTTTGCCAACTACTTTCCCCTGGTTCACCACAGAAACGAATCCACAACCTCAATTCTCAAACCACAAACCACGACAAACTGCGACACTCCAATCCCTTTACTTGCAAAATGCATCAAGAACTTCTCCTCTGCGCTTACCGCCTCCAAACCCTCATCACGCAAAAACACTACAGAGCGCGCCACATCGATGTCTCAAGCCGAAAACTCATCACTCTCATCACCAAACTTCATCCTGAGCCACTACTTCCAAACCCCCTTCCAGTATCCAAAGAAGACATCGATCAAGACCTCGAGTTCCTCGCTACCGAAGTTTTTCAGTCCCGAGAAATTTCTCTAGATACCGAGAAGTTTAAGAATGAGATTAGAGAAGACGTTCGGGAAGTCGTTAGGGAGGAAGTAACGGCTATTGTTAGGGAGGAGATTCGAGTAGAGTTTCGTGAGGCTGTCGGAGAACAGATGCGGGAAAGGAACGATAAAAGAGGGAAGGAGGAAATAGAGAGGGAGGTTAGGAAGAGGGAAGAGGATAGTGAGAGAGGTCTTATTGAATCTGCAATTCGGGGGTATCAAAGAACCATGATGACGACGAATTGGGGTTCACCTACGGCACGTGCGAGATGGTAGTGGAGGATTGAGGGCTGATGTTTGTCACTTTAAGTGAACTCTGGGCATAAATTAAGAGTAAGCAGGCCGGCTAAGCAAAGATTTGGGAACTCGGGGGAGGTTTCTACTTGCGGGGAATCTTGAGAGCGAGTAGCTTGGTAATAATCATGGAACACAATGCTACTACAATTCCACTCTCCAGGTATCGAAATAGGAGCCGTGAATGGGTTCAAAGATCAGAGGAGCAGTAATATAAACATCAGAAAATAAACTCATAATCTCTTACTTTGGTATCCATATTCATTAATCCCTCCCGATTTTTTCTTCCACCAGAAAGCCGTAGTCCTGCATACCAAAACAGCGAAATCCAAGGCCAATACAGTCGTTTATAGATACGCAGCCTCAATCAAAAAACCAACAGTGAACTTGGCGTGACGAAGTATGGTGGTAAAGCTGACAGTAGCATATGTCTATAAAAATTAGCACTGTACTCTCTACTCCAAGGAATAGTTACTTACATCGCTAGGACTGTGGATATATGGGGTGGAAGTAGCAATCGGCTCGTCACAGACATAAGCAGCAGCTATATTCCCGTCAGTGAATCCCTCTCTCGAGCTCCCGCCACAGGGAATAGTTAAACTTACGGAATCCATTGGCGTATGCAGAAGCATGATCTGAGCACCCGTAACCACAAACATCAGTAGTGTAAGTCAAACCAGTGTACTGAGTGACAATTTTTCGCACGTAAGAGACCAATCCACTGTCACTGTAATCAGTGTAAACAGAGACTTTGCCACTTGGACTATAACCGGCCATATCTTGAGCGACCATAGCGAGGACGGTCTTTCCGGCAGATGCATAGTTGGCGAAGACCGCTGCAGAGCCGAGTAATCCACCCTCCTCACCGGCGTAGAAGTGGAATTCAATTGTGTTCTTTGGTGCAAACTTGGCGGCAGCAATCACACGGAGAGCCTCCATCTGAACGACAACTCCGGAACCGTTATCATCTGCTCCAGGTCCTCTTGCCGTGGAGCTTCCTCCGGTTGAATCGTAATGAGCTCCAACAATGACTGGAGAATAAATTAATAACCCTGTTCACGAATACTAAGCACTTCTGTTTTTCTTACTTACTCAAGTTGCTACTGGTTCCTGGAATCTTTACAATGATACTAGGTTGCGCAAAAGAGTGAGTGAAGGAAGTAAAAGTGATAAGTGGGTTGGTTGCAGCAATGCTCCTGACTTCAGCGAGTAGCCATATCCCAGCCTGTGTACCGTAGGTGGAGCGATAGTAGCGGTTGTAAAAACTGGCTTAAATTAGCATCTTCGATGAAGATAACTTTCATAAAGTAGCTTACTTGGTGAGAGTTGTAAGCCAACTTTGTGGACCAGCAGTGGTAAGGGAAGCAATCAACGCATTGGCCTCGGTTTGATGGGTGAGTGTTGTTGGGTATGTAACTGCACGGGCTTGAATGGCAGGTACTTCTTCAACTGTAGAAAGCTTTGCTAATGTAGTTGCATTCTAATATTGGATTAGCATATGAGGCATGCGAATGAAGTCACGGACTTTCATACAGTGATGTCAGTAATATCAATGAATCCAATGTTTTTGGAAACATAATCCACGATCTTTTGTTCTTCAGTGACCCAAACTCCCGGGTCAGCCTCAGAAGTCTTGATGAGGCGCAAATCCCCGTCGATGTTGAACGGTTTGGTTGACGGTGGTAGCGCCACAATCAATGAAGATGAGGCGACCAAGACTGAGAGAACTGAGGCGAAATGCATGATGAAAGAAAACTGGATCGATTAATAGACCTTAAGTTCCTTATGATCTCCCAAAACTGTCGGATGCCCTTCTATTTAATCAAAAGAGCCTGCGGCCACCACCGATTCCAGGATTCTTAGCCATGTAACTCATCTGGAAGAAAGCCAATTACACCTTGCAATCGGAGATGGTCAAATGCTAAGAAACTAATGCCTCGGTACCTTCCTCAAAGCTGCCTCTTCCCGTGGTGGAGGTATCATTGTGAGCTTCTTCATTGGGACCCAAGGAAGATGGCGGAGAAATCGATTTAAATGACTTGCAGCAGAGCATCGTCGTTCTCAGGGGGGAGAATCGCTTGGGTCCTGCCTATTGCCGCCTTGGTGTGTTCGGCTCATAGCGAATCATTCATGGCTAAAAGTGCCAATTACATGAATGCCGAGCATGCCAAGTGAGCCAAGGCGAGAAACTGGCTGATATCCTGGTTTTCTCTTATCATTGGTTTAACAGGGAAAATAATCCTCGTTGCCACAGCACATCGCGATAAGAATCAGTAAATGGGTTTTTGAAGGCCGTTTGTAATTCGTTGACCAATGTTTTTATGGCTTGTTTTATGGTTAGAATAAAATTTGCCGGCAGAAATTTATCTCGTTACAGCGATATTACTAACTAGTGTCCCAAACCCACTTTTTGCTAGGAACACTAAAAAGTATACGACACTAGATTTTAGAGCGCCTCTCTATTATATCCTTATAATAACGCTTCTAAATTATACTCTCTTCGAGAGGCTTAAGAAACTAATAGAGGGCGTAACTCGATTTTCTGGTGTCGAGCACTTTTTAGTGTTCCTAGCAAAAAGTGGGTTTGGGACACTAGTTAGTAATATCGGGGTCGCGACGCGGGGTGTAGAAAGAGAATGGGGTTTCAGTTTTCAAAGTCCCTATGACAATGACGAAGACTTATATCCTCAATATCCTTATGTTCTTGACTCACTTGCCTTGATGTAGTCTCGTCTGGTATGGACCTCGTCTTTTCCAGGAAGCAAGGTTACATTCAGAGGGCTATCTCGACATTTTTTGAGTGCGACCCTAACTTCTCAACGGGCGTGATGAATTAACCTGAGCTTCCTCGACTGAGGGGGGTTATTCCACTTGATATCTAAGTGGCACACTCGTTTGGTTGAGAGTGAGGCAAGTTGTTTAAGATCACTAGGACATTTGTTGAAATTTTAGTTTAAGCTGATTCCTATCCAAGGTTGGAGGGTTATGCGTGCTATAGCTGCTTTCATGTAGAAGGTCGATATCCAAGCCACCACAATGGATCGTTGCCATCTTTAATTATTTGAAAACGCGAGGTACAATACGCATGTAGGTTAGCTTGGCAGATTATTGGGCCATGATTCTGGAAAATTAAGGATAATATAAGGCAAGTGCCTCCTTCAATATCAACCATCAAAGATTTCCACATCTTTGCGCACACCCAAAGATTCCCTCTTTGATCACAGACAATACTCTGAAATGAAGTTTAACATTTCTTTATCTCTATCGGCAAATAATAATCAATAAGCTTGTCCCTATAAATCCACAGGCGAAACAAAGAAAACCACAACACGATTATCAGCATCTGCATTCCGCTTCGAGTTTAGAGAGTTCCTTTGTTCCATAGTACCAATCAACACTCCACTGATTTGCAGAATTTGTACCATGTCTCAACGACGGAGACTTCCAACTAGGAGTCAAATGGAAGCCTACACACCTTTCCGAACAAAATACGGCTATCTCGATGGGTACGAGAACACCAACAAAAGCGGTCTCACCCCCACCCAATATATCTTCCCTGGCGACCTAACGGACTCAAAGTTAGAGTCACAAATTAAACTCAAGGAAAAGTTACAACAGGAGGCGCTTTTTGGCTGGACAACCCGAGAGCTCGCGGATTTAGATTGTCTCACTATACGAGACGCCAAGCAAGGAGATCTGGAATCTATACCTATTCTCCCCCTTCTAAATCGTCCTGTTTGGGAAACGTCTCCTGCGCCGGAGTTTGAGAGAACGTATATGTATGTGTTGACTGGTAACCGGGGTGATATTGCGGCTCACAATGATTTGATTTGGGAGGCTTTGAAGCCTGCTTTGAGGATTGCGTCATTCTATTTGTCGAGTGTTTATATGCTGCCTTTTGTAATATTGCGCTGACTCTCAATCGGCCTTTAAGCTCCTTTGCTAATGATTCATAGTTTGATGCTTTATTAAATGGCCCACGGGAACTGATTCCCGAATATCGAAAAATGCAAAACGACAAAAGGAAAGGGCCATTTTATTCCTTCCGACCCCCGGATAACCCCACACATCCCTCCGTACTTTCGACACAGAGAGATTTCGTATTTGATGACTTACGCATCAACAAAAGACTTCAAATTGGTTTCATGAGTACAGATGAGAGTCCCGAAGACCCTGATGGGCCCTGGTTTGACGGAATGGTTCATGGATATACGACGGTGAATAACGAGTTCATGCATTCCCAGCCCAAGGCTTCTAATGCAGCGTGGAGAGTTTTCCTTTTCTTGAACAGCATAGGAATTGAGAGGCTTCTTGAAGATGATTTGAACTCTTCAGAACGAGTGATGATTGAATGGTTTCTTGCTCTTACGGTGAGCATCCTTGTTTTGATATTTTCCACTTGAAGTATCTGACTATTCTGCTTGTAACTAGCTATCCCACGAAATCATCCATGCCGTCCAGTATTGGCAAGGAATTAATAGGGGTGGTTGGACCGAGCAAAGTATTCAAAAGAACTATGAGCCATATTATATGGATCAACCTATAGCGGAACTCGGTTGGTGCTTTGAAAAGGAAGTAAGTAACCAGTGCAACTGATCAAAACAATCATGATTTCCTAACTTTTCAAGATAAATGGGGGGATTCAGGAAACGATGGGCAAGAAAGAACTAAAGTTTACTAGAGGTTTGCAGCTAGGCCAGTTCTTCATCCCAACCTGGCCTTCGATGAGATCGAAAAACGTCCGTGACAGTGATACTATAACTTTGCTACAACCACACCCTTCTTTATACGACATTAGATATCCTGTCCCATTATCACTAATGGAAGACCTCCAAACACAAAATTTCTGGAATCTCGGAGTACGAAACTTCGGCATTCAACTCCTCTTTCTCCGCGTCTTCAAAGTAGGAACTCGAACGACTTACATTTTTAACACAAAAAAGGTGATGGAAGAGAAACCACCAGACCCTTATACAAAGGAAGGCAGAGCTTCCATATCTACTACTATTGACCAGAAGGTTGTATTTACTACTTCCAACCTTCAACAATTAGCATTCCTGAGCCCGAAACAAAGAAGCATAGCAGAATTTGGACATGCCTTGATACTTAGTTCTAACCGAGATTCGACTTTCTGGGCAGAAAGTCAAAAGAAAGCTGGCGCCATGCAAAACATTAATGATCTCCTCTACAGAGATCCAAGAATCAGGACACCCTTCCAAGGATTCGGTATGATATTCAACGATATACTCCCTCACGCCATCACGAACCACGAAAACATGATCACCTTCACGATTGAAATGGAAGACGAGAGAGAAAGTGTAAACTCAGCGCGCAGAAAAAGTCTTATAGCATGGAATAAAGGAACAACGAGATTCGTGAGACAAATGGTCAAGGAGGTACAAAGTGTTAATTCTGGCCTTCCAACTCCCGAGGCAGATGATTTCTTGATCAAACTTGAGAGAGGACGTCTTCGGCTCGCCAATCCCAACCCCAGCGACGACACTACAGATGAAGATGACCTCCTACATCTACGTTTGGGAAAATGCAAAAAGCTTCTCGCAACATCTGACCCTTCCATGGCCGAAGCCCAGCAAATGGAAACCCTGGCCAACAGCGTGCTGGGAGATGAGGATTCCACAATATTAGCATGCGCTTGTGCGAAGATCTTGATTGCCGTTTTGGGCAGTAGGATTGCGCATGATTGGAATGGCAGGGTTTCGGTGGGAGGAGGGGCAGCAATGAAAAGTTTTGGAGCTTTGGCCCAGACCGAGGGAGAAGATATTGGGAAGTTGTGGAAGGATGAGATAAATGCTTGGCAAGCAATGTTGATACGGGTCGCTCAGATTGGGCCGCCGCAGTGATAGACTCAAATGATGTCCTAGAGGTTTTCGATTCAAATGTGTTTTACTGTTTTTATTAATAAGAAGGTTAAATCTGCCTTCGTTATAAATTATATTATTCAATACCCAAGGACTTCAATACCAAAGAGCCTTATTCCAAAACAAGCTTTTCTCGTTGGCCAAAGAATCATCCTGTGTAGAAAAGGTTGTATTAAACACCAGCTCTGTCCCCACTGCAGAAGAATTATACAACGGCCACGCTATATTATCTTCTGGAAAAACCGTGTTCTACGAAAAATTAGCATATATGTTCCTGTCTGGAGAAGAGCCGAGAGGATTGAATCAGGATGAAATATCCTTTCGACTACTAGCAATAGAGATGTCCAAAATGGAGAGCAAGGGAAAGGTTGTATACCGGATTTCCAGTTAAGACAAAGGAAACGAGATATTTCTGCAATTTAATTGCGATCGTGGGATTGATGGAGATGTCTCCTCCAGGCCCACCACCGCCACCTGCACCTCCTCTAAACAGTTGTTGTATTTGTCAGGGTATACTTGCTGTAGACTGTTTATTGCTAGTCTTGCCCACAACAGTCTTTCGTAAATTGAAGAGAACATACAATAATAATTACGTGGAAAAGAGAGCGCGTCGCGGTCAGAAAAGGAAATAAAAGAAGACCGGGAAGTGGATTTACGACCAGGTTCTTGGCTATGGGGATCTTAGAAGATCTGATGAAGTGGACATTGAAACCATGAGTGGGGACTGCGGGTCAAATGAAAGAATGGGGGTGAACCCTCTTGAGAATGTGCATCGAAGATCGTGAAACATTTCTCTTGTCGTTTCAAAAATCTACGCTTGTATAAGAGCTTTCGAATTGAAAGTGATTCACCTTCATCAAAGAAAGTAGAACATTCCTTCCAAGCTTTTTCCATACTTGCAACCAAGAAACCGAATGACAGGATAACAAATTACAATTATGACTTTACAAGAACACAGAATTGCCACCAACCTGTTGGAATAGAAGTACTGTATAATACGAGTAGGCGGTTTTATGGCATGAACTCCCCATGGATAAACCACCAATGAAGAGGAAAGGAGTTGACCCCGACCTTGCCGACCGATCAGCTTCTGACTTCTTGCACTTGGAAGTACGGGGATTCGGAGATGAAACGCACCATGCCAGCCTCTTTCATGCGTGGTATCTATAAGCCATATGTCCCAAAAATCACGACCCTCATGCTTATCAATAATCATAGGGGAAACTTTCAGTCAGCATCGGAAAAGCCTCTTGCACCAACACCCCTCAACGCCTCTTCTGTAGCTCTCTTCGCAGCTTCTTCATGAATTCGCATGACCACTTCCTCGCCAGCATCCTGATCATCATCCGTCTCTTCATCCTCAACTCTCGCATCGTGGTCCGGATCCTCAAATCCCCCACTGTGACCATCAGTATCCGCATCTGCATCAACATCGCCATCATGGTCAATCAACATATCCAAATCATCACCCATTCCATCTCTATGATGGCCCCCTTCCTCTGACATCCTCTCATCTTTATGATCGCTGGTAACGTGAGAACCTGAGATCATAGCATGGAAGGAATCTTGGTCTTTCCACGCTGAATCATGAGAATTGTCGTCGTGTTGGTGATGATGACTGTCGTCATTGTATCCACCCAGATGATGGCGCACATCTTCCATGATCTGAGGGTCTAGAGGTATGTAATCATGCTCTCGAATACCCATACGTGCGATTGGGGCCGGGGGTTGCTCGTGGGATAATTGCATAGGTGGATGGGTATTGGTATGAAGTTGGCGAGCATGAGATGTTGGAGCTTGTGGGTTTCCAGGTAACCTACGATTGAGAACTTGAGGGGAGACGGAACCTTGACCCGCTTCTGCTGGGTAGCCGTCTTCGGAAGATGCAGGTTGATGTTGATGTTGATGGTGATCTTGGTGTTCTCGAGCAAGTGACATGGCACGACTAGCAGCACTGACACTTTGACTAGATACAGGAGTTGCACTTGGAGTAACAACTGGCGGACTGATTATAGGGAAGCTGGAATCATTTGCACGAGAGGTTGTTGTTTTGCCAATTTCTTTGCATTGTGCGCAGTTTCGAATGACCATGCTAACTGTCTCCTTGATTCGAACCCAGTGATACTTTTCCGCAATGGTGGCTGTTGTTTTATTGATTCCCCCGTGAGTTTGAACATGTAAATCCCTTGCAATCTCGTATTGTTTCTGGGGATCCGATATGACTTCTTTATCCTTCAACATCAACTTGTCCGTCTCGGGAATCAGTTTGTAATGTGTCGCCGCGCTTCGGAGTCTGCTTTTTTCGGCTCGATCAGCACCAGCAGGATATTTTCCGAACTTTAGGTAGAATTTGATCTTGTCGAAGCGTTCTTCACTCACAAAATCCTCGCCCTCTGGCGTTAAATCTCTTCCGTAGATGATGGCGTCGATCAGTTGACCTGGGTAGCTCTTGAGATTGCCAGCTCCCTTTATCTTTCCAACTCTTTTGAAGCCGAGAGCATCCCAAATTCGACATGATGCTACGTTCGTTTCGTAGACGAGGTTGAACACGCTGTAGACGTAACCCAGGCGAGGAGCCCAAACGAGATAACTTTCTCCCATAAGGCGACCTACACCTTTATTACGTGCGGCTTCGGTGACTAGAAAACCAGCGTTGCTGACGTGGCTGCTCCGACCTGGATAGTTAGGCTTGATGTAGAAACTTCCCAAACATTCCCTAGCCCAATCCTTTCCTTCAACAACCTGATCCACGCTGGTGTAACTTCCCAGCAACATAATAGCACCGAAATTTTGAAACCAGTAAGAAGCGAATTGGGGTGCCAGCATCCCATCCATCATGGGGTATGTATCTCCATTTTCGATTTCCTTGTTCAATTGATCACTAAGATATGCGAGTAAGGAGTCTGGGACTTGATGCTCGGAGGAAAATGGTATAATGGTAGCAACTGTCACTCGATCCCGTAGCGTGACTTGCCGAGGGAGTAGATCGAATGGAAGTGCGGGGTGGTGGGGGTCAGGGTAAGGGGGTGCACCAGAAGAACGTGTGATGGTGGCAGCCGTGGGGTCATCAAGCATGGCTGGCATCTTGAACAGCAATTGAGAAGCGAACTATCGGTTCAAAAGTCTCTATTTACTTTGTTAGACGAGTGTAATATAGATAGACTGCACAATTGCTACCCCGCACTAGAGCGCGGATTGTTTGGACGATGACCTACTGTAAAGTGTGCCGCCTACAATTTCAACACAACATGTGAGAATCCAAGCAATGATCAAAGACAAGAATTTCCTGATTGGGGTGGATGGTGTGGTAGCGAAAAGGGGCTGGAGATGAGATGTTCGACGTTGTTCTGAGAACTTCAATTGAATAATCTGGCATCCGTACTAGCGAGGTCACGTGGCCATTCCGAGATTTCAGGGTTGTTTCTCCGTCCCGCTCTTCCTCTTCCCGAATCAAATCCACCTCCAATTGAGACGATATAGTAGTCACCTGTCGTTTACTTACTGGGAGTAGGTCTATATATGTTTGAACACCGATGTAATTACAACAAGAACCTCAAGAGCTGGTCGATGCAAGAGGTCTCGAGAGACAATTCTCCGGCCCTGCGCCTGTAACGAGCCTGGGAATACTGGTACCTATCATTTCATATGACTACAGTCAGTCGAGTTGATACCAGCTTTAACCCTGAAAGGTACGTTATAACCAACAGCTTAACGAAGAAGAAGAATAATAGGTTTCAATTTCAAAGTCGGGCTCAAGGGATCAGCGTACCTTGTCCCGCCAATTTGCCTTGGTTTAATAGGAGGTTGGCGGGGTAAAATGGGCAGCTTCGACCCCACCATTTCAAGTCGAGATCAGCCTGATTCCCTGATATCCACCCCTCTCGTGCCCCTTTCTCACGTCTTGGGTGTGGTGATACTTCCACCACAGCCAGGACACACAGTTCGTCATCTCCATTCACCTCACCTGTTTCTCTCAAAACTCAACTCGCTCCTTCCTTCCACCACGACGCATGAACACCTTCTTCCGCAAACCTCTCTACAACACAATCAACCCAATCCTCCAACGAACCCATCGAAAATACTTCAACATGTCTGCTCCAGCCGCTTTCGAGTTCCTCCCCCTCGGAGCCATCATACAATCCTTCTACGTCGGAAAAACCAACATCGTCCAAGGTTTCCCAAAGCAATCACACTACGAAGCCCTCAATAGCCCCTTCTTTGGAGAAACCATTGGACGAATCGCCAATCGCGTCAAGAATGCGAAAATCGACTCTCTAAATGGGAAGGAATATACACTGGCTGCGAATAATGGGGTTAATGCTCTACATGGAGGTGTAAAGGGATGGGGAAAGAGAATCTGGGATGGTCCTACCCCAGTGGGTGTCAGAGGTGTGGAGGGTGTTGGCGAGATTGAGGGGGGTGAGAGCGTGAAGTTTACCTTGAGGAGTGAGGATGGAGATGAGGGATACCCCGGAACGGTGGAGGCGAGTGTGGTCTATACGACCGGAACGCAGAAGACGAAGGAGGGGAAAACAGCTGCAGTCTTGGGAATTGAATATTTGGTCGAGCTGGTTGGGGGCGAGGTTGAAGAGACGGCGGTTAATGTTACGAACCACTCGTATGTTGTTCTCCCTTCTTTGTCATAAAGTAGTGGAAATATGCTAACTCACCGTGAAAAACAGGTACTTCAACCTCTCCGGTAACCCAACCATCGGCGGTACCCTCGTAACCCTTTGCTCTGAAAACTACCTCCCAGTCGACGACGGTGGAATCCCTCTTGGCGGACCAAAGAAATACCCTGGAGTCGAAGCGCTGAAAGCCTTCTCCCTCGGTGAAGAGGATCCAGATATCGACGACTGCTTCGTAGTCGACCCCTCCACTGCATCCGAAGTTCCACTCGACACCCGCTCCAAGCTGTTAACCAAATTGGTATCGGCTTACCATCCAGTAACAAAGATCAACCTCGAAGTTCTCAGCACCGAACCCGCTTTCCAATTTTATACTGGTAAATACATTGATGTTCCAGAAGTTGAAGGCGTCAAGGCGAGAGGAAAGAGATCGGGGTTCTGTGTTGAACCCAGTCGGTATGTTAATGCTATTAATGTTCCAGAATGGAGAGGTCAAGTTTTGTTGAAGAAGGGAGAGAAGTATGGAAGTCGGGTTGTCTACCGGGGATGGAGTGATGAGTAAATTTTCGAAAGCCCACCTAAGCAGCAGCTCAGAGACTAGACTCTTGGTAGTTGATAAATAGCAATGATGAATGGATCATATGATTATGAAGAAAGTCTAAAAAGAATCGAGTATGATTAGCACGAAGTATCGGATACATAAGTAGGTGTTATTGCTCGATAAGAAAAGCAGCAGTGAATACGTACTTTTTTTCCCCAAATTTAAGACAGTATCCAAAGTAATAATTTCAATATTTGTTTTTCTTAACTTTCTAAAATAATCCTGTCAAATGTTTCTAACCTAGTACTAATAAAATGCCAATACTTTCCGGAAACTTCGAACTTCATCTGATCAACTTCGTTATCCTAATAATTTTCAAATAATTATATTAAATAAAGAACTACTAATAATATAAAAATACTTATTATTATTATATTTTATTAATATCAAAGATTTTACATTTAAGTCAACCTTAGAAGCTAAAACAACAAAAGCTATTTGCTGGCACTTTTAATTGTCTATCGCGAGGTATAGACTACATAGACATTCATATGAGGCACTCTCCAGATTTCACGCTAGTAACCAAATATTTCCTCTTTTCAATTTTTTATTACACTTCACGCTTCTGACCTCTCCTGCTTCTCTCGCTTCTATACTCTAGAGAGCAGGAACCAAGAGTTCTATATATTCTCTATTACTCGAAGTTTATATTTATATTTATAATCTCATTTTATAGAAAGCCTTAGTAGAGGCAAGTAAGCTTACTTAGTAATCTTATAACAGGGAATGTGAAATTTTTTTAATCAGAAGTGAAGGTTTTTCTACTATTTTCTATTCTTTAACGCATTTTTATAGTATATAAGTTATAATAGTAAGAAATTATAACAAGCGCTAGGTAACTATAGCGCTTCTTCCTAGCTAAGTTTGGTCTCTTTTAGAGTTCTTTTATTTTCTATCTTTTTCGAAGAAAAGAAAAGAGAGGATATACCTAGAAATAAAAAAAGCGCGGATTATATAAAAAAAGACTTAGATTAGAGATTAAATCGTAACTAACTAGACTTAGGTACTAATACTAGCGAAAAAAATATTAAGCGAGGCTCTGATAATTCTTATATTAAGTAGAATTTAACTAATAATATAGATATATATATAATATATATTAATATATATTAATATAATTACTAAAAAGTAGATTAATACTAATACCTAATAGGATCTATAAGCTCCACTTTAAGAAAAGTATATACTTTTTTATTAATATAATACTATAATATAAGTAAGTGCTTAGCTCTCTTAAAGTAATTAATCTAGATTTATTAATATAGTATTTATATAAAAGAAAACTAGTCTTTAGAAAAAAAAAAGAGTAAATTCTATTTTATGCTTTCTATTTACTATATAGAGCTACTAGCTTGAAAAAGCTAATATATATCGATTATCGTCTCCTTTCTACTAATAATATATCACGCTAATTGTATTAGAGCAAAAGAGTATTAATTTATATCGAGAGCTGATTATTAACAATCTATTGATATAAAAGTATCGGTGCCTAAGTCTGTAATTGACTGTATAGAAGATGTAAATAGCCTACCTACTTCTCCTCGGTATATGGTCAAAATTATTCCCATCTCTAAGGCAAAAAAAATCCTAATAGACACCACCAAATCTCTCCTCTCTAAAAATAGCAACCAAAAAAAAAATTCCTCACGTCCAACACTTTCTCCCACGAAAGTTATTAGGCAGGTGAAGGTACATAATTCGTTTCCAAACCAAAAATTTAGAGACTCTTCCCTCTCTATTTACATAGACACCCTTCCCCTATCTCTCTGACCATGTAGCAAGACCCTCTATTTTGCGACACCAACCAAATAGCTAGCTCTTCAACAGAAACTCCCCTACCCTAGACCAAATCTTTTCCACAATCAACCTAGCCTTCTTACAGGTTACACAACCGCCAAATAATACCGAGCAATGGAAGAGAGAAAAGTGAAGATGATAAAACAAGTTTTGGAGCTGTGGAATTTAGTTTAGCGCCTGCGGAGATTATGTACGCTTGTTTAAGTGCTGTCAGGGTGTTTGCGTTCAATTTTTAGATCTAGATCTAGATATTTCGCTAATCTTTTGGAGTTTTTTTTTTTTAAAGTATTTTGGAGTTATTGTCGTGGAGTCGGCGCTAGAATTTCTTTCTGTTAGCTAATTGTGGATTCCAAAGAAAGGGTGAGTGGACCTTGAATTTTTATACGGGGGGTGTTCTCTCCTTCTTCTCCGTATAAACTTCTTAACAGAGGAGGGAGGGGTTTATCTCTGATTGAGTTATGGGTTGAGCTGCTTGCGGGTAGGATTTACTTTTTTGTTCCAGCGCTCGCCGTTATTGCCTCCTTATCCTTGAAGACTATGAGAATTATAGCTGTATTCTACGAACTATTGTGCATTTCTCGAAACTTTTTATAAAACAGATTTGGTACTAACATTGTATCCGAAGAATTAGAAGAGTTGGAAAGTGTAAATTTTTTGAACGCAGGAACTTGGAAGTTAACTGCTTTTAATTCTAAATTGGCTTCTAGTATTATGAGATATACCTGATTCTTCTTTCTCTACTCTTTCGTTCTATTTTCTGTCTTCCGTATTTATATAGTGAGGGAACAAAAACAAGAAAAAGAGGAACAAGTATATGATCTGAAAGAAAGATGACAGTGACACTAGGTACACAGAGTTTATCCTTCTTTAAAAAGGGATATAAATATTTCCGACTCTCTCTCTTTCTTGGTTACCCACTTTCTTCAACAACTCGTAATATAAGAGAGAAAGAGAAAGAGAAAGAGAAAACAACAACATAGGTAGAACTCAAGAGGTAAGCGAGCAAAAAGGTGATTTCTTTTTATACATAAAATAAGCGAGGTAAAGGAGAGAGAGAGAGAGAAGATGCACAACTACACCGAGAGAAGAAGTATAAACGGGCCCGGGCGTAATATACAGTTGTATATGAAGTACACTTTACTCGAGACTATAGAGCCCTTCTTCCAAAGTATTTTTTTTATTTAGAGGTAATAGTCTCTTACAAGGTTGAAAGGAAAGTTCAATCACCCGTCCGAGACTTCGGGGAAGCTGAAGAGGTTTTGTAATTTTGAATATTTAAGATGATTATGATATAATTTCAAGGTGAAGAGGAGGATGATAATAGTGATATACTTCTACAAAAGGCAAAACTTCACATAATATTTTTTCATGGTAAGAACTAATTTCTAGAGATCCTAGACGTCCAAGGTGTTAAATACTTATCTTTCAGCCCAAGAGAAAACAGACAATTTCGAAAAAGCCAAGAAGATAGTCAAGAAGATAAATCGAAACCCATACGATGGCCTTCCTAGGAAGAACACTTCTCTGTCAAGGAGTTCATTCTACTCGCGGTTCAATTCGGAAACATGAACATGGGATATTCATTCAATAACCAGATCAATGAAGGAACGAAGAGGTAGAAAAAGAGACTGTATCGCCTAGTGACCTGACCAAAGCAATAGCATACATATAGGGACCAGGAAAGACAAAAGCGCGAATCAGCACGAACTGGCAAGAAAGTGAAAGTTACTAAGACCTGCTCTTACTACACTTCAAACCCGTACCTGCCTGCCTACCTAACCCTCGCTATTCCAACTTTCCACGAGGGACGAAACTATCAAGCTAGATCGAATGGGACAAATGGAAGTTCATTATTGAACTGCCTAGGTAGGTTAACCATATGTTGTCCAACTTATTGAGGATAACTTCCTTGAAAGTAGCCTAACCTAGAAAGTTGGAACGAACGAGGGCAAAGGTAGGCAGGTCCGAACCTGAGGTATTTGTTTCCTGCCACTTTTTATGGTCTGTCCATGGCGAGAAGGTTGGGATCTAGTCCCTCGCTTTGACAGCACAGCAAGAAATGACTCAACCCGCAAACAGATTATCAACGAAAATAAGACTTTGGATACCAGCTACTACTTCCTCGTGGCCTCTCTTCCCCCCCCCGCTCTTTCGGACTGCGAGTATTCCGTACAAGTGAACATGACGAGGCGAGGTTCTCCAACGAACTACTTCCTCGTGCCCCCTTACCCCAAAAGGCGGAAAGTCAAGAGTCAGAAAGAACTGCCGGTCTTAGAAAACATCTCAGTCAGTGGGCCGGTCGGTCGGTCGGTCGGAAAGATGGGGAGAAAAACGTCCTACTCAGCCGGCACGTCGTCGTCGATTCGTCGTACTGTATGTACTCTTAGCTTCCTTTTCTCAACAAAAATTTTCGCGCTGACAGTTTGAGACATTCTAGCGGGATTGGTACTAGATCCATACGCAAAAGTCAGTCCACCCACCTGCAGAGGGCGCAAGTCGAGGCCTGCGTAGGCAGGCAAAACCTTCCCGAACCTGTCAGTCGACTAGTCAGTCAGTCAGTCCGTCATGGCTTTCTTGGTCTTTTTCCTTTCCTTTCCTTCTTTCTCGAATCTTCGCACGTTTCCTTGATCTCATGACGATATTGCTAGACTGGCACGGAAATTATTGGGGAAAGAGAGAGAGCAAAAAGGCCCGAAGATCACGATGTCACCTGTAGGGTCTTTGACGTTGTGCTATTGCCTTGGGCGTGTTATCTGCTCTCACACCAGTCAGTCTGACTGGTACGAGAGGGCAAAGCTAGCCGCCGTTGTCACGATCGACATGAGGCTGCCCACATCCTTTCGAATTGGGAAAAAGGTGAACCAACCGTCAGGCACAAGGGGGGAAGGAAGATGGCATCACGCAACATGTCTTGAGTCTTGACTCTTCAACCCTGCGGACATATCCGTATGGCCTTTTTTTCTTCTTCTTCTTTCCAACCGGCAGTCAAAGAGAAGGTACCCCGGCTTCTACCACGCTACCCTACCCTACCGTGGAAAACATCATTCCTAAAACAATCAAAGAGGCTGCCATCTCGGCGTTATCCTCGGGGAGATATTCCCCTTCGGAATTTAAGCTCATCTCAAACCGCGGATCTACAGACGTTGAAGATGCTTCGGGTTGAGCGCCAAGTCAGGGCGTAGAGAAAAATAAAATTACATCGCCACGAGTAATAACGACAGGGCGGAAACATTTCTTCTGCTCGAGCGCACCTCCACCAGGGGGGGGGGGTTGCAGGAACTCGTGATTGCAGTTGACCTTTTTGCAATTCTTCCAACTCTTTTGAAATAACAAAGATAACATATTCAGAATCCAATTGTTCGAGCCTTGTAGAATAAACGAACGCATTTCCCAAGTCTCGGGTCAAAGAATAAAGAAAACAAGGTGGAGAGGTTCTCTCTCTGCTCTTGAGTTGCGAATTCCAGCACCCTGCGATGCCTTTCGAAATGAGGAAACAATGGCGTGCCAGTGTGGGGGATCGTCACTTTGACAGCTATCCCCCCTTTCCCGTTCCGAGAAAGTCTCGTGGTGCGAAGACGAAAAGGGGGAAGGTGGGGAAGGCCTCAAGCCCAACGACTCCAATGGGAGCGTTGCAATCTGAAAGTGCCGCCCCTCCTCAAAGTAACCTTTGCCGGAACGGGTTGGTTCTCGTGGAAAGTTCCCTAGCCTTGTCGGTCAGGTGCAAGGGTAGTTTGGCAGTGAAAATGTCTGTGCGGTCGACTGACAATTCAGGGAGGGGGGAGAGTAGAAAAAAAAAGATGAAACAAACAAATCGTCGATCCTGAACCCGGCATCTTGCTCAACAGACAAACCACCTCTGCATCTCCAGGGGGCCCGCGAGATTGGCTCGCTGCATTTGGCATAACTGTCAACAGGGGAACCGGGCTACGAGTCTTTATTTTGAATTTGGCGGGCAAGCAGGGCTTAGAGTTGTTGTTTTTTTTGGTAGTTTATCTTGCATGGTCCACCGCTTCTTTTCGCGGTCACTTGACTAGGTTCGAGGGCGTTGGAAGTTGCGGTGCGAATGTGGCTTTTGATTTATTTATACATTAGACAGGATAAGACATGTCTGAGTCCTCCGTTCCTGAACCTTCGCAGCGGCAGCGGCTCACCTTTCTCCTTATCGTTATCAGATGAACTTAAATGAACTGCATGACTTAAACTGCCGTAAAGTAAAGTCTGTGCGATTCCCCTTCTTTATCAGATATCAGATCTTCCTGCCAATCTCTTATTGTTGGAAAAAAATACGGCTGCCTTGCGCGTAGGGCACCAACAATCGCAAAAAACATGGATATGAATTATCCGGGATTGCTAAAGATGGTGTTCATTACCTCCCAGTAAGTGTCAGATCATGCTTGTTAGAAGTCTGTAAAGCGTCCGGGCTCTTGGGAAAAGCGAGTTGTGGGTTTTATAATGCCGGCGGAGCCGTGAGAGTTTTTCGTCGTCGTTTTTGCGGAGACCTGTTCAAGGCTCAACTGGAGGGAGGCTGAGAATGGCTCCTGTGAGGCTCCCTCGTGGTGTGTGGAGACGAGTTTTGAAATTGGGTTTTCTGAACGTTGAAAAAGATGGGTCTCGACGGATTGTTTTCGGTTAATGAGCCCCAAAAGAGGCAAGGTGAAAGGCAAGGTCTTGCGGATCTGAAGTTTCGAATTTCTGGTGGGTTCTCCCTGGGCTCTGAGCTTTGGATATCCCCTGCTTTCTGCAATTTGGTTTGGCGAGTCAATGCTCTCTTCAAGACTCCACTTCACCGACGGGAATCTTTTTGAAGAGAACACAAATCCTTTTGTCCCATGAGAGAAAGTTTGGCTGGGTGTAGATAAAAGGGGTGAGAAAGTTTTATCGACTCGGCTGCTTCCGAGGTTCTTGTACAATTATACGGAAGTTGTGTTATATTGTGATACGCAGTTACTCGTGTTCAGAGTTTGTTGTGAAGCCGGGAAATTTTCCTTGGGTTTTTCGCAAGCGTGTTCCAAGGATTTGGCAAGTCGGCGACCAAAATATTCTGTGTTCCCCTTCTCTGTGTCCTTCCGGCGATTCTGCACCATAGCGACCACTCGCAAGAAGTTCATCAAGGTGCCGGGCGATGGCATTCGTGGCTGCGTGGCTGCGTGGCTTCTCGGGAACTCTGTCTCCGCACTAAGTCGGTGGGGACTTGTATTCATGGATGGTTGTACTTCTAGTTTCTTGTGAAGCAGTACAGTAGTGCCTGTGGATGATGTATGTTGAGTAGCACTGTCAGTGAAGATGGGGTTAGTTTGGTCCGATAAGAGGTTCTATATGAATGCCAAGTAACCCAAAGAGGTAACTTTTATGGCGAATAATGCGGCTCAGTCGTCCGTTTCCACTGTTTCTTGAGCCAGGTCGCCGACCGTTTGGTTTCGTGCTCCCATTTTCCCAAATCCCAAAACCATACCGCGGGATTCACCCTTTGGTGGGTATCGCTCGTACAAACCTCGTGCCTCATGAAGAGGATCACACATCTCGAGATTGAGATTGCAAAAATAAACACCCCCCACCTCTTGAAGACTCGTTCTCAACGCGTAAATACGTTTGTTTCCGTGGTCGAGAAGTTCAGGTTGTGGGCTGCGAGTGGAACCGTATTCAGCTCGAGGTGCGTGCTCTTGGCCCCCAAATGATCCAAATTGAAATCTAAGCATCAGACGTCGATTCGTCGAGGATGCTGTCGTCAAGAACTGCAAGGACAAGGTTCTCCTCTCCACCACACTCGACCAGGGGGGCCCGTTTCTTGACTCGCCTTTCCACTCCCGTCCTCATTGGCAAGTAGAATAGCACCCCATCCTATCCACTCTACAAAATATGCATTGTTCATGCAGCGACGGAAGCCCGCCATGTATCGGCAGGGGGGCTGACCGCCTCCATCTCATCAATCCTGTGGTGTTTGGTCTGGTTTGGATGGACGTTCGGACTGCATCGTGATGATGTGTTTTCCCTTTCCCCAAAAGGAACAATATTGATTGAGTGATGGAAAGAGATATCCCGCAAGTGTTTACTTGGACAAGACGGCCCAATAAAGCCGTTGTTGAAATCCATCACGAGACAAGGGGTTCTCCATTGCCGTTCGGATCGTCCTCTTTCCCGAACGTTGGCGTCAAGCCTCATTCTGCAGTGTGAAGATCGATTGGTGTTGCGGAATTGCATTGTGGAGAAATTGACTTTGGCATGCAGAGGAAAATTTCGAGAGAAGCGCTTGAGAATTGATAGTCTCACAAAAGTGGAAGCTAGGAAGCAACCATACCCGTGAGTCCGTGAAGCCCTACCTTCTTTTCCACTACCGCTGAAAAAAATGAGATGTTGCCACGGTTCAAGAAGTGTGATGGCAGCACTAACTGAATCTGATATCGGTCGATGTCGTTGAGTATGTAGGAACGGAGTCGGGTTCCAAAAGAAGAATTGTACATGGACCCCAACTTTGGAACCGTCCATTCATCTGATAAAGCCAAAGAAAACTTGTGATGGATGTGTGTGAGTACCATTGCCAAGGCTACAGTTCCTTCAAGTTGGAAAAAAATATATATGTTTCAGAGGTGGTTTGCCACTGCACTGTGATAGATTTTCGGGGAAGCACAGCCCGAAGTCATGAGGGCATGCCCAACGATTGAGTTCACACCGGTTTTGTCAGCAACCTGGAAAGACGTAAAGGCGGGGACGGGATGGGAGACTTCCTTTCTGCCCTAGTCTACGCTACGAGCTAAGAAGTGCCATCCATCTGGTGGTTGGAAAGCCTCAAGAGGGGGGAGTCCTTGCTTGCGCCAGCCAGCCATGGCCTTTCTTCAAGCTCCCGGGCAGCACCCCCCAGCGCATAAGAACGCTTTGGGAATTTCATTTCCAACTGATCTGAGAGGTAATACAACTATAAACAAATCGTAGCAGTAAGAAATAGGGCGAGCTTTCCAACATGCAGGAAGAATTTCGGGCATTAATGATCTACTGAGATCGATCTCGATAAGTGTGATTTGAAACCGACCTTGAGAAAGTTTAAAAAAAAAAAACAACTTGTTTGGACGAACCGATTCAGGGATGTAGCGCGCTGCCGCAAAACATGGCGCAAGGCGCAAAGTAGCATTGGATGAAGGGACCAATGGGAACCGAGACGCTAAAGGGAAGAATGGCATTCATTTATCGATACGAAGGGAATCTAACATTTGCCATCAGAGTAGGCCCGATGTTTCCTATGGAAACAAGATTGGATAGCATCATCGAGTTGTATTCCATCATTTATTCAATCGCTCACTTCTTCAAGTGCGTGGGGGCCGGCGTCATTATCGACATGTGATTTCAAGTTCTCCAGTTTTCCACCGTCTGAAACGAAAGAGGATTAATATGCGCAAGTCTTAAGTATTACTCCTCATCTTTTCGCTGAGAGTTTCAAGCAGAAAAAGAGTCCGTCATTGTGGTGCCCGGCAAGGGGCCTAACCAAGCCAAGCCAAGCCAAGCCCGTCCCCGGCAGCAACCCCGGCGGAACGATCCTCCCGAAAGAAACCCTAGAAAATGCTGGGGAAAAGGTGATAATAGCAATCCCTGTCCTTATAGTGTTCTCGTATACTGGAGTACGTACTTACTTAGACGCCAACATCTTCCTGAACCTTCACAATTCTGGACGAATGACATCTCATGGACGCTTTGGTTTTCAATATCGTGATGGAAACTGCATTGGGATAATTCCCATCTGCCGAGAACCCTGAATCTGAATCACACATTCTGACAACGGAGAGCATGGATGCCGAGAGGCTTGAAAGCAAGGCCGAAATCCCCATGAAAGGCTGAATGAACACCAAGGCCGGGTGGAGATGGTCAGCATGAGAGCCATAGAGAGCGCAGGGCGAGAAAAGAGGCTTGAATGAGTGACGCTGGATGACTGGGGAAAGCTCCCTTCGAAACGCCACACGACAGGGTCGACTTTCCGAATGGCCTCTGAAATGGGAAGATAAGAAACAACATCAGATGCCAAGGGGCCAAAAGGCCGAGTTTAAAAGAGGGAGAAGATCTTTCCCGGCAATGGCTTGAACATAAGGCGGATCTGAGCCGGAAAGGAATTGCTTTTTGGACTGAATGGGGGACGAAGATGCTTGCTCGAGTCTTCAATGCATGGTTACTTGTTACTTAGGACCAACCAAGCATAGCAATAAGGCTGCATATAATTTCTTCCTCTGACTTGTGCAGGTGACCAAAGCTGATATTCTTCCCCATTCGTATGGCAATGCAATTTAGATTTTATGCACGAAACAGATTGCTATCAAAGTAATTACGATTTGGTGGCGTTCTGCAAGCCTCGATTCATCGTAGCCTCCATTCATCGTAGCCTCTTTTTTGATGCTGCAGACGCCTCTTTTGGCGACACCCCTTGCCTCTCGCTCGTCATCTGTCCCGTTTCGAGGTTCGGGGTCCATATGCCTGCGAGTATCAATCCATTGATTTTATCATCGCTGTCGCTTCGCACAAAACAATTGTATGACGCTGCAGATTCCAGGATTCCAGGATTCCAGTTGACTCTGTGCTGCATTGCCATACTCTCGCTCGCCCCTTGGTCGTGGTACCGGGTAACTGAATCGCCGGACTTCCCATGGTAGTGGGCTCTTTCGCCGTGGGCAGTGAACACCACACCGCAGAGGGAACCTGAAGCCTTGGGATTTTGGCTGGCTCAATGCCAATGCAATGGGAGAGCACCGGCGTACAATAAATACGGAGCCATGCGTTTGATAGCCCAACTCAGCCCGGCGGCATCACTTTCACTCGCCCCCAACTTCCATTGACTGACGCCATGCTACAGGCTTCTTCAGGAGAGAGATGGAGAGTCCAGTGATGTGATCCGTGTGGCTGCACAGGGTGCTGACGGCTCTAGAGGGTCCGCTGAAGGCTTCACGCCCCGGCCAGTCAAGTCAAACTCTTCGCAGCCTCTTTGGCAAGCCAGGGTAGGGTAGGGTCTCTGCGGTCATCGCTCATCGCGCATCATGAATTGATTGCTGCAGCCGGCATGGCGATAGGGGCACACCGGGCACAGGATGGATGATGGATTCCGTCATCGTGACCATGTTGTTGGTGGTGTTGTTTCGGTTGGTTTCCCAGTTACTGTACTTGTCGGTGGCGAGGCGGAGAGGGCCTCATCCCGCCAGTTTGTTAGTACACCCGTACCAAGTACCAAGTACCACCAATTGCAATTCCAGTCACCCGTCAAGACGCTTGTAGAGGTTTCTCCAGTATCCCCGTGCTGTGGTTACCGGACTGTTGGCCAAGCGGCTTTCCAGATGAGGGATGATGAGGTTGATGATGCTGCTAGCGCATCCGAGTGAGAGTGAGAATGGAAGCTTGCGGACGCCGAGTATCAAAGTCTATCTGCACACCGGACCTGGGGAAACGGGACGAACGACCAGCGAGAGGCACTCGAGCCGACCAAGGATGGATGCTTTGCGGTGGGCGGTGGCTCTCGAGTTTGAGACAACGACGTTTGTTGAAGGTGTTGCAGCGGGGCAAGAAGGTGAAGGTGTCAAATTGCGTGGTGGACTGGTGGACTGGTGGTGCTGTCGTTCCTCTGCTGTCCCCGCCGTCCTCGAGAAAGTGGAGTGGTGGTACTACGATGCTACGATGCTACGAATGGGAATGGCATCACACAGCCCGAGGTTGAAGTGTCCACAAAACTACTCGTCGTAGGCTCGTAGCCAGCGAGGGATGGGGATGGGAGTGGACGAGTGGAAGAAAGTAAAAGGCTTGGCCGACGAAGGACGCTAGTGAGCAAAAAGCAACTCTGTTGGTACTAGTTACTTCACATCTCACATTAAGGTAGTACCTACCTAGGTATCCTCGACAAGCGTCACTGTCACTTCCCATCGACTTCTTCGGTTCTTCCCCATCGCAGCTGCCCTCGGAAGTTTTGATAGCCAAGCTCAAACTAGTTCAGCAGCACCAGTGAGTGAGCTTGCCGGGGCATGAGCATGAGCATGGGCCAGGGCTACTTCTCCCCCCCCCCCTGGTGCCTCCTTCATCATAGTAATAGCCGTGGAGCACGGTGGTAGTCCACCACCACACCCAGCTATCCCTACCGTGGCTGCACCCTTGCTCCTAGTCCTAACCCTAGTCCTAGTCCTACTCCGTCCCTTCCTTTACTACAGCGACCTCTACACACCAGCGAGTCCTTATGTAAAGGCTCACTTGCCTCCCCCGCTTGGGGATCGTCCATATACTTCCCTCATGCTTCAAGCGCAAGCTCAAGCTCAAGCTCAAGCTCCTCACTCCCGCAGACCACAATTCATCTCAGCTGTCCGTCCCCATTCTCTCCTGTCATCTACTCTTCTACTCTACACGGGAACCACCCACTGCCACCGTCCCCACTGTCATCTGTACCAGTACCCAGTGACTGACTGACTGACTGACTGTCTGTCAGTGCTGGCGGTATCGACGTTTCGAGTCTGGCATACCCCCCCCCCCAATATAATATCCCAATACCACCACTCGCCGCGCCGTCAAACGCGATCGTCGTCTTTTTCTGCCTCTTGTTGCTGCCTTTGGGTCGTCTCACCGCAGTAACCCGCACCCTTGCCCTCGTCCTTCCGCGCAACATCACGACGATCCCCTCTACCGAAACGATCTGACAGCTCTGAAGCCGTCCCAAAAGGTTCACACCGGCACTGCAAACTTCCAACAACCCCGTCGTGCTGAGCTAGGAAAAAAAAGAGCACCCGTTCGAGAAGAAACTCTCTCCCCACCTCAGGGGGAAGGAAAAAAAAGAAGATTCCCGGAAAACAAAGAAAAGCCAGTAAACCAAACCAAACCAAACCAAATCAAATCAAATCAACCGCCCGCCGCGCTAGCACCCATCCCACGCCTGCCCGCACTTACTACTTTTCGCATTCTTCAAGGGAATTGCGAACTGCTAGCACGCTGTCGATCTTTTCCACCGCAATCCCCAAGGGCCCCCTTCTGCCCTTCGGAGGCACGCACCGCCCAAAAAGCACGTCCTCCGCTCCCCTCTCCGCCATTCTCCCCTCCCCGTCAGACGAATCGTAGTGGGCCACCCAAAGAAAAGCCTCTCAAACCACCCCCCCCCCCGCTCAGCCAACCACATCGCTCCTCCGAGAAACCCTTCTTGGTGTGCACCCTCAAACACATAAAGAACGCTGATCCCACCCCCCCTCCAAGAGACGGTTCGGATCATCTCTACATTCTGCAATACCTCCTCGGCCCCCAAGTACAGTACTACGTGACCACCAGACGGGATCGTGCATCTAATCCAGGCACCTCTGAAACTATCACTCCTTCGACTTAAAGAAAACCAACCACGCTTTCGTCACTATCGACACTGATCATCTTGAAAAGATGACCATGACCATCGACAATCAACAACGCTTCGGCATGTTCGACCATATGCCTTATTCAAACTCGCCGCACTTCACCAACCCTTGGACTTCTTCCGCGCCCGCCCAGAACCAGAATTTATACGCCCCCTCTCACAGCCAGCACCTCACCTCCAATGTCGCCCTCGGGGAGATGGGAAAGCAGCAAACTGCTTCCCGAATGTCCAGCAATGCTCCAATGGGTCAATATCACAGCGTGCCCATCTCACAAGCATCCTCAGGTAGCTCTCTCTTGACCGATGTCTATGGCGCGCAGGATGTACTCACCACGACCCAAGAGATGCTGAGTCCGGTCCGTTCAACTGGCTTTGGCAATGAAGCCGTATACGCGAATGCCCCGTCGCCGGTTCACAGCAACTACCCTCCCACATCATCCCCATACGAGTCCATGGGATACGTACCCGCACCCGTCCGATCCACGTATGCCATGCCACAAGACACTTCACGGCGTCTATCACCACCGTCAGTATCCTCCAGCTCTTTCCTCGAGGTCGCCGAAGATGCGCAGCGCCTCCAACGCCCGAATTCACTTATTGACTGCAATGACAGAGGGATGCAAAACGAATCAACACGGGGCTTTGGAGATGCGATCGACGCAAGTAGAGGGATGATTGCCATGAGTCAGAACACTACTCCCAGAAACATTTATGGACCGCAAGGAAGGGCTGGCGGTAGAGGATCAGGTGATTCATACGGATTTCCTTCCACACACTCTAGCAGTTCCTCGATATCATCCACTGGGAATTATCCATCATACTTCGGCGGTTCAGTTGACTCATCAGTGAGCGACTATTCGAATGCGGGCTCAGACATCGAATCAGTCTCCTCTAGAACATTACCCAGACCCTCTGGTCTCCTCAACGGAGGCATCCCTCCCGCGCCCCAATCGATGATGGGACAATTCAGCTCGAAAGTCTCCTCCAGCACGCAAAAGAAGCACAAGTGCAAAGTTTGCGACAAGCGATTTACCCGCCCCAGTTCACTTCAAACTCACATGTACAGCCATACTGGTGAAAAACGTAAGTTGGAAAGATGTCAAGAAACCCCGTGGCATTCACTAATATAAGATAGCATTCTGCTGTGAAGTAGAAGGGTGCGGAAGACATTTTTCAGTCGTCTCAAACCTCCGAAGACACCGAAAGGTTCACAAGGGAGAAGCGCGCTCAGAAGCAGGATCCGAGGATCACCAATCGGACGAATAACCCTGCATTCGTCAAAAGACGATATCGAGCTGTGTTGCGATTGTTTAGAAGTTTCACCACGTCACGAAAGAACTGGACAAAAGTCAAAAAAGAGACGATTTTTATCTGCGGTTTTTGCGTTCTTCGATATCCCCAACTGCGTGTTCATATTTTTTGTTACCCGGGGGCAGCCGTTTTTTTTATATTAATTTCGACCTGTATAGCATTCGACCGGTGGATTCAGTTGCTAGAAAGATTCTCTTCTGCTACTGTCGTTCAGTAAGAGCCCTTCAGAGGCCCTGGAATTTATTGGGATGGGAAGGCATTGGACCTTTGCTTTTTGCTTCATTTACAGGCGTTTTTGGGGGAAATCATCAAGCGAACTATAGCCATGGCATAGGATCGACTTTGGGTGGATTGTACGATTAAGTGGATATGTTCTTACTCTCGCTGTCATATATATACCCCACGACCGAACAAGATGGCCGTAAACAGTCACTACTTTTTAATAGATAATTACACAGGATGATTACCGATAGGGTATCTCATCCATACAGTCGCTACTTAATACATAATTTTCAATGATACAAAAGATATCAAACCCACCAACTGTTAAAATCTCCAAGCTTCCAAAACCGCATGCATGTGTGTGACGTTCTGATTCTCTCAAGAGCACTTTTGCCACACCGTCTTTTTGGTGTGCCACCCCACCTACCCAACCCCTCAACAATCCTTTTGGACCCCTATTCCCCTTTTTTCCCCCACTTTCCTTCCAATCGGTCAACTTGTCCCTTTTAGTCACGAACTCGGCTCCATTGGACGAGCGAGGCAACGAGGCAAGCCAAGGCAAGCCAAGCCTGCGTGTACAGTACCAAATACCATCTATGCCATGTGTTTGTGAAACATTAAACACATGGTTGGTTGGTCCTAGTAGTCTCTTTTTTTTTTTTTCCTAGCAGGTATAAGTATGGTAAGTTATAAGTAAGGTAAGGTGAGGTAAGGTAAGGTAAGGTAAGTGTAAGGTGAGGTAAGTGTAAGGTAAGGTAAGGTAAGGTAAGTGTAAGGTAGGGTAAGGTAGGGTAAGGTAGACAGGTAGATAGATAGATAGACAGATAGATAGATAGATTAATAGGTAGATAGTATAGAGTAGAGTGGATTAGAGTGGATTAGAGTAGATTAGAGTAGAGTAAGCAAACTGGGGATTTTGAAGTCTTTAACTAAAGTATTTAACTAAAGATTTAACTAATTTTTATTAATTTTTATTAAAGCGGGGAAAGGTAAGGAGAGAGAGGAAAGGAGAGGAAAGGAGAGAAGAGAAGAGGAAAGGAAAGAAGAGGTGAGGAAAGAAGAGGAGAGGAGAGGTAAGGAAAGAAAAGGAGAGGAGAGAAGAAGAGAGAGAGACCTTGAAATTTCAAGACTAATAAGATGAGGACTAATTGAATAGATTAGATTATTTAGAGTAGATTATATTAGATTTAATAGAGTAGATTGGATTTGATTAGAGTGGATTATATTAGATTTAATAGAGTAGATTATTTAGAGTAGATTATATTCGATTATATAGATTAGATTAGATTTGATTAGAGTGGATTATATTAGAATAGATTAGATTTAATTAGATAGATAGATAGATAGATAGATAGATAGATATATAGTTTTTTTCCTAGGTAATAAACATTATCTCTTTTTCGTTTTTTTTTTATTTTTATTTTTTTTTTTATTTTTATTTTTATTTTTATTTTTATTTTTTTTTTTTTTTTTTTTTTTTTTTTTTTTTTTAAGCTACTCTGAATTCAAGAATCTACTAGCCGGTATTCTTTGAAACGTCGAGTAGAGAGTAGAGAGTAAGAGGGTTTCTTCTTTTTTTTTCTTTTTAGTAAGCCTGCGGGCTAGCTGGGTATAGAGGGGTATAGAGAGAGGTATAGATATAGATAGGTTAGATAGGTTAGATAGGTTAGATAGGTTAGATAGGTTAGATAGATAAAAGATAGAATAGATAAAAGATAGAATAGGTAAAAGATAGAATAGGTAAAAGATAGAATAGGTAAAAGATAGAATAGGTAAAAGATAGAATAGATAAAAGATAGAATAGATAAAAGAAAAGAAAAGATACTATACTAAGTAAGATGGACTTTAACAATTAAGCGAGTTATTTTATAGTGAGGTTACATCAGCTAGGTAAGTGGACGGGATCTCGTGATATAGAGTCGGTCGATTTCTTGTTATAGTAGGTAGATATACTCGTACGTAGAGGATAGTGGGTTTATGCAGCTAGTTATTTAGCTAGCTACTTTGATAGACACGTTTTGTTTAGTTAGGTGGTTATTTTATTGGGTTTTTTGTTCTATGGAAGCTAGAAGATAGGTACGTACTCACTCGTAAGTGTGAGGCTTCGTAAAGGGGAAAGCGGGCAAGAGATGTCGGGGTTTGATTTCATCTCTATTCTATACTTACTAGCTTTTCAGTTGCCTCGTTACGTTATGTTAACTTCCTCAATTCATTCCTTATTATTTTTTTGGTTTGCCCCGATATCTGATAATGGGTGGAGGGTCACCTATGACGATTTTGTGGAGCCCTCCCTTTAGCCATTGCGAGGGGGGACCCCAGAACAGATGAAACGACAGGGTGGAGGGGATTTGCGGGCCTTTCATGTCGACCGCTGTCGAATATGTAATTAAGCAACCAACCAAAAAAAAGGTGTGTTGCTTTTGTCTGTATTGGGGTACGAGTTGATGTCATTTTTAGATTCTCCTTTGGACCCCTTTTTCTTTCTTCCTTTTTGAGGGGAGGAAAGGATTCAAAGTTCAAGGTGCAGGCCTGTGAGTGAGATTGCATTTCCACATAGGGGTGAGATTTTGGACCCTGAAAATAGGTGCCGGCCGTGTTTGGTATCAAAGTTATTTCTGATGTGAGGGATCGGATTAGGATTGACGTATGTCTTGTGATGAAGTCATGATGGGACTCGGGGAAGCATTGTTTCTCCTCATTCGTGAGCTAACAAAGGTATTTTTGCCTCATTCTTTCTTGGATTTTGCTTCGCCTTGTGATTGCCAAGAAAAAGGGTTCGTGTCGTGTCGTGTCGTAGTTGGGGGTGAGAAGTGAACTAACTGCAAAGAAATGTGAGGAGAAGAAAACATCGTCACCGCTCTGAATAGCCTCATCTCCATTGGCTTGTGGCGTTTGTAGGGGAGGGGGGGTCAGATAAGTACGGACCTTGAAAAAGCGCCACTCACTCAATCGTGCTTTTCAGGGTCCATCATGAGAAACGTCAGCCCCCCCCCCCCCCCGTAATGCACCTGCACTGCACTGCACTGCACATAGGGCTCGTATGGAGGGGAGAGGGTTCTTATATTACATGGTGGTGAATGATTTGAGGGGATTGATTGGAACTTCACCTGAAGTGAGGCAGTGAGTGAAGCACCGCCCATGCAAGATGATGCTATTCATGATGCGGTTTGAAGTCATGGAAGCATACTTCCGTCCAATCAAATGTCCCTCTTGGTCCGTTGCTTCCAATGATGAAAGGATTCGTGTAACGATGGGGAAATGCAAGGTGAGGATGGATGCAGCGAGTGAGGGTTCGACTGACGTTGAGAAACTGACGTAGGTGGCTTGCTCTTTAGCTCGCCTGCAGGGGATTGCAGCCCAAAGTCAACAAGGAGTTCAGGGGAGCCAATGGAAAGCGATGCCAAGTCCGGGAGGGAGCGGTAAGTAAAGTTTTTTGGAGCCACACGGCGTGTCTCTAGCAGGACTCGTGTTTTTGTTTTGGTGGCAGCTGACGACTACTTTAGAGGCTATTTCCAAAGGCCCTTTTTTTTCTCGACGTGCTAACGATACCATACCATGGACACGGTATCAACGTTGTCCTGTGCGAACCTCGTTGAAACATTCCACTTGCTGCTGGACGAGGAATGGATCGACAGGAGGGTAAAAATGTCAAATCCGATTTGGAGAAAAAAGGGCCGGTGCCGACGAATCCTACATCCTACAACCTACAACCTACGGAGTACAACCATCGTCAGCTAAACAATGTCACGACTTCTGAGGCTGAGGAATCCCAAGACTCGTGGCGTTCCTTTGGTTTTCTTGTCTAATTTTAAAATCCCCATTTTTGGGTAGAAGGGAGACGTTTCTTCCTTTGTTTATTGACAAGTGTCAAGTGTTGCCATCTTATCTCGTCCTACCTTTACTACCTTGATGCGGGTCGGCACGCAGCCAATATGTCGGGATGATGGTGATACCGCAGGAGTTTACCTCGTGGCACGAACAGGCCGACCAAAGGGTTCAGCAATTTTAATCCGTGACTGCATTATGTATCCAAGTAGTTGGTTGGGGTTGCTCTCGTTAGACGTGGAAGATGTTTGGATTAGATGGTGCCTGTCGTTTGAAGTTTTTGAACCTTCGGGGGTTAGAGAGTTCGAGCTTGGAGGCAAGGCAAGCGCCACCATCGAGCGTTCGAAGTCGTGGAAGGAGCGACCTCAAGTTAACAACCCAACCCGAAACGTTAGCGTGGAGTATAACCCCCCTTGGAACATATTTGGATCTGGTCGAGTGTGCAAGGGCTGACTTAAGATGTTGTTTTTAGAACTTTAATATGCTAGGACGTACTCTGTAAATGAAGTGCAGAATGTGTCAGTGACTTGCGGCCAGAGAGATGCACAGAATCGATGCAATTGAACAGCCATTGAGGAAAACCCATCTATGAGATTCTCCAAGCTTTGCCGAGCCCAACTCATTGAGAAAAGCAGCGCGAGCAAACAAGTGATGATCGAAGGTCAACAATCCGTTCTCCCTTGTATTGCGCAAAGAGTATTGCAATGGGCAATGGACTGGAAGAACTGTCATCGCAATAAAAACTCTGCTTGCTTAGGTATCAATAGATGTATCCATTAGAACGTGTCTTTGAAAAACAAAACGCGTCTGGGCCACGACATTGAACTGAACGAGGTGGTCAAGTACCTGCAACAAGTTCAAGTGAGCTGTGGTCATTCGCCCACTGCTCATCTCATAGGCGACCAATTGTCCTACGTTTATATAAGAAATGATGTGCTCACTGGTGACTGGACGGACTTATCAATATGAAGCTCTCCTCCACCACTCTCCATCCCTTCTTCGTCTTCTCTTTTCTCTCATGTATTAATTCTTGCGTCATTGCCATATTTATGACATTCGGAAGTTTTGTCTGAGTTGACAACCTTTGCGGTACTTCTCCAGGAACTTCTCGTACTGGTGGTAACTAATCCCAAAGAAGAGAGGAAAAGAAAAGACAGCCCTTTACGACAAACCTGTATCCTGTATGCGAATAGTAAAAAGCCTCACTTAATCCAAGAAAGACAATGCGAGAACAAGATTGCTTCTAATATATTACTCCCTAATTCTTCTCGACTTGATAAAACCCCCTCCTCAACCCTCAAAGTGGCGATATTAAACAAAATCATGGGTTCTCACCGCTGTTCTTCTTTAGTCTCTCCCTCTCCCTCTCTTGCAATTTGCGCTCAATCCACTTTCTAAACAAGGTGGTATACACTAAAAGTTTCTCTCAAAGTTTAGACCGCCCAACAGGCCAATGCTTTCTTTAGACGCTGTCAAACAAAGACATCTCATAGAAAATCACGTAAGAATTGAACTCGAGACGAGGGAAACTTGGGAAAGAAAAGACATCCATTTCCCCAACAAGCCCCTCTCTCCTATATTCTCCCCCCGCTTTCTTAAGAAGCAAGCATACTTCCCGATAAGTGTCCGAAGACTCTTTGCTCTATTTTCAAGTCTCACGGAGAGCGAAAAGATGATTTATCTTTGCCTATCCCTGTTATCTATACCCTTATTACAAGAGCCCAAGGAATATATAAACCTTTCTACACTTGAAGCTTGCAGCTATATAACAAGTTAGAGAAGGATAAAATAAGGAGAACGCAGGAAGTGTGAGTGCTAAGGTCTCTCTCTCTGTGGAACTCAACAAGTTCCCCCCCCTCCCCCCTTTTTTACGCGGAAACGGAATATTCCCTCCTCTCTGCTCAGTACAGATACAGAGATACCACCAACATCTTTCCAACATCACCTCCTCTAATTTGAAAACCCGATCGCGACTAGGAATTTAGAAAGTCTAAGAACAAGATGGTCAAATTGAGAATGTTGAAAAGTTTTCGAAACTTTGAGGCTTACCAGGGGGGGGGGGGTTGTAAGAATTCGTAGCCGACCCCAAAAGTAGAACACATTCTCTCCAATTCCCAGGCTATTCAAGACCCAGAAAAAAGAGGTTGAAGCATCCAAACATGGTCGATTGATATATAAAAAAAAAATATCAAGCTTTTGATAAAATTCGTTCTTCTAGAAAAGGAAAAGAAAGGGGAGAATAATAATAAGAATATATAAAAAACCTTAGCTAAGTGAAAATACTCCACGTTAGTTATGTAGTCAATCAACTAGCTTTTAGTGTTTACACTTCTCTTCAAGGCTCTTTGACTTGTTTGTTTTGCGAAATAGGCACTTGCGAAATAGGCTTAGAGCTTGATGAAATAGCTATAGTTCTTGAGAAATAGCTATAGTTCTTGATGAAAACTAACTTGAGATGAGTGATATCTTGGTCTTCTTATCTTATTATTCTAGACATTGTTCTGGATCTCTGGTGTGCTTTGTTGACTCCTTGTGTGACTACTTTGAACGAGTAGGTGGTGTGTTTAGTAAGTTTAAGTATGCTATTATGTTCATCGCGAGTATTTAGATTAACCAACGTTAATCAAATGAAGTCCGGAGATCCTTCTTAAGAATAAACTACAAATACTTATCTCAGTGAAGTTTATTTGATTTGAATATTCTAGAACGTCTAGGATATACAAGCGTAGCGAATCTAGAGTACGACTAAATAGAAGTGGTTGATTCGGTGATGGGTGTATCAACTATACCCTTTCACATCAATTACGCGTCTTCTTATTTTCATCTTCTATTTTATCTTTCTTTCTTTAGACTCGCTCTGAGGAACGAAGAACGTTACTCCTTTCCTAGCTCCTCTTGAATTTAGCTAAGCTTTTTGAGAAATCTGACCGAGACCAGCTCTTATGTGGTCTGTTCGCACATCATTGATCTTGCCAGTGTTCACCTTGAGTTATACAAGTTTCTGATCGACGGGGGCTAATGCTGGGCTGGCATAGAAAATTAGTGCCTTTCCTATACTCTCTGTCAGGTTCTGTCGAAGAAGTTCAAGGTACACGATAAAAGGCGACGGCAAAGCGCAAAAATTATAGGTCTCTAAAAGCGTTGAAAGGTTCTTAGTAGATAGGAGATGAAATGAGAAAGTATATTTATTCAAGAGAAATCCTCCGTATACATACCTACTTAAATAAGAGATATATAAAATTATTTAGAATATACCACCTTTCTAAGAAGGCTTAGAAAGAATTATTGTATTGAAATTTAAGATATTGCTGTACTGTCCTTAGGAGTGTTGTTGAATTTTCAAGTGATGAGTGGAAGAGTAATTACAGAGGCTGTCGCAAATGCGTATAACAAGCATCTTCAATAGAGACTTGCAACTGTGGTATAAAGAGCTAGTAAGTGGCTCCACTAAGTTGATAATACGATCTTATTAGAACATGGGTAGTTTTATATAATTCGTTTTATTAATAATATAACGGTAATTAATATATATACTACCTAATTAATTTTTCCCGGACTTAAATGCCACTTTCATACTACTTATTAATATTATTACAGCAATTGATATAAATGCTACTTTTTTAATTAATAAAGACAGAAACGCTATCTAATTAATATATTCCTAATATATATACTACTCTTATGCTATTCCTTTAAATTATAAGCTTCTAGTACGTTTTTTTCAGACTTAGGCAGCGATACGATATTATATTAGGTTATCGTGATATATATAGTACGATAAATATTATAAATTCTTATCTAATATAATAAATATTATAATAGCATACTATTCTAGATAGCTGGGAGTACCTGCTATATATGAGGTTTCAGTAGTTATTATCTTATATCGTCTATTTTAGAAAGGTTACGTAGGTTCGGGCTTTTATATTAGCTAACGTATAACGTTAGTCGGTTTTAGACCCTTTTTATATAGTCTAAACCTCTTATATATAATAGCCTACTCCTAGAGTTAGAGAGGGATAGTTTTTCCTTTTTTTCTATATTAGAGCCTAGTATCTATATACGTTATTCTACTAAACGTACTCCTATATGCCTCTTTTATAGTAGTATATATTTTATACTATTATATAAAAAGGAAAAACTCAACTTTACTAGTAATAGCCTTTATAATATCTCTTTTAAGCTTATTATTACTTCTTTTATTTTTAAATATACCTTAGCCTAGATTTAGACTAGGACGATAATATCTTTAAATAGCTAAGTAATCGAAGACTACCTAGATAGCTAGTAATATTAGAGTTTAGTATCGGTTTTAGATAGCTAGTAAAAATCGTATTTTATATATTAAGAAAGTAGGAATATACTAAGTATTTTAGAGGCTTCTAATAACCCTCTAAGTATAGAGACTACTATATATAGGTTTAGTAAATAAGTTAACTATTACTAAAAGTTATTACGAAGGCTTCTGAATCTGCTCCTACCTCTCTCTCTCTAAAATCGACATTATTATATTGAATTTCTAAGAGACCTTAGGTCTCTTTGAACTAGCTCCGCTATAAGGCGTTAAGCTACCTTCTAGGGCTACCTCTTTTTCTAAAAGCTACCTGAATAGCATCTATATACTAAGATCTAGAAAATCTTAACAAAAGAATAAAGATAAGTAAGACTTCTTAAATATAGACTAGATATAGTTAGTTATATAAGCTTTAGAAGTAGAAAATTAAGAAATAAAGAATTAGCTAGCTAAGCTAGAAAAGAGAGTAAGCGAGCTTATATTTTAAAGTTAATAACTCGCTTTGTCTCTAAACTCTCTCTAATCGAACCCTCTTCTACTTCTAAGCTCTAATTTATACCCCTTTTAGCTACGAGTAGCTACCTCTAATGCCTTCTAATATTCCTCTACCTAATACGGTATTAAAGCCTCTTTAAATACTCTTTAACCTTAACGAAAAAGTAAGATAACTAAAAAGATTAAACCTTTAAATAATAGCATTTTATCTATATATTAATAATAGAAGATATTAGTATAAGATAGACTCTATATAAATACTAACTACTATAGTTTACCTCTAATATATAAAGCTCTTATTTAGAGTACGATAACTAGACTAGCTAAGAATTACCTAGAGCCTAGATATAAGTTAGAGTTAGACCTTACTTTTAAAGATTAAGAAGACATAGTTACTCTTTTAGATACTTACTTTTTAACCGGTTATAAAACGGAGGATACTTAGAATGCTTTCGTAGCCTTATAAATAGATAATATATAACGTATTTTTGAGTTGAAAACGCTCTAAAGAGCTTGAATTTAGAAGGTGAAAACTCTGCTATATATATAGAGAAAAGGGGTTACGTAAGACCTCTCTTTTTCTATAATACATCTCTTAGGTCTAGGAAAACAACAGCTTCCTAGGCCTATAAACTTAAACTAGATTATAAAAGAATCTCTTAACTATATCGCTCTCTATTCCTACTATAGAGAGTTCTACGTATTCTTAAGAGTAAAGTCCTACTCCTAGATTCTATCTAACTTTCTCTCTTATACTCTAGCACGTTATTAGCTCTAGCTTTAGTAAAGACAGCGGGTAGCGTTCGTAGATATAGTAGCTCGTAGTTAGCGTTATATTTATACTAGCTTCGTAGAGTACTAGGCTTCTAGATCGTCTTAATCGAGCACCTCTTAGAGTGGCTAGCGCGCTACTAAGCTTCTAGTTTTAAATACCTTCCGTGAAAGGCTTTATACGAGCTCTTTAAGAGTAAGCTACTAAATTGAAGTATACCTACTTATAGTTATAGTAGAGCTTTCGCTATATTCGAAGTTAAGAGAGTCCTATAGGAGAATCCCGTCTACACTTATTAGGAGAGTCCTTGTTTACGCTCGTTAGAAGAGTCTCGTATTCGAAGTTAAGAGAGCTCTCTCGTCGTCGAGAGTAAGTATCGAGAGGTTAGTTACGCTGGCCGACAGCGGAGAGCGTTCTAAATACGTTATAATACGTTGAATACGTAAGCAGAAGTTATAGAGTATACTATACGTATAAACCGAGCTTATAACTATAACGTATTTTTGAGTTGAAAACGCTCTAAGGAGCTTAAATTTAGAAGGTGAAAACTCTGCTATATATACAGGGAAAAGAGGTCACGTAAGACCTCTCTTTTTCTATAATATAATACTAAAGAAACTTTTACTAATTTTAAAAGTTGCTTTTTAGTTATAGCTATACTTAGAGGTATACTAGAATTAGAATAGTTCTTTTAAATATAGAATAAGATTATACTATAGCTCTGAAACTTAGCTGCTTTAAGAAAGAGATAATAGAACTATAACTTTGTCGAGATAGCGTCTAATCTTTTAGCTTTAGATAAGGAGATATACTAAAACGCTAAGTTATACCTTCTTAAACTCTCTATAATCTAATAGCGAATCTACTACTTCTAAAGTAGAATCGGAATTAGAAGATAAATAAGTCCTTAAGTACCTTTGAAGGGAATAAGGTAATATAATAACTTTAGTATTAAGTTTATTTAACTAGCTGAAACAGCTCCTTTATTATTCTAAACTTCAGATAGTAAGACAACTTTGGTAACAACTTCGCCTTTGACTACCTGAAACCCCACCGACTCTAGTATAGAGTCTTATATTCTTTACTTTCTTACTTTCTTTTACTTCTAGCTAGACCTAGAAGTTTTATTCGAATTCGAATCAGATACGAATTAGTACGCTCTCGAAGTAAGCTCTTAACTGAGTTATTACTACTTCTTAACTAAACAACTTCTAACTCTACTCTAAATTCGCCTTCGACTCTGCTTTGAACTTTTTCCGACCTACTAGACAGGATCGGACTACACTCTTTTAGCAAACGCTTACTTTAATATTAAAGGATTGGAAACGAAGTCTCTTTATAAGTATTAACGAATACGATTTAGTACTAATATCTTAACTTCTCTCTTATAATAAAGTTAATAAATATAATAAATACTTCGACCTTAATAATAATACTATAGTATTCTAATTTAGCTCTAAATAATAAGAGATAGAAGACTCGAGACGAGTCTTTTTTAAGAGAGAGAGATATAATAGTATACTATCCTAGATAGCTAAGAGTACCTGCTATATATAAGGTTTCGGTAGTTATTGTCTTATATCGTCTGTTTTAGAAAGGTTACGTAGGTTTAGGCTTTTATATTAGCCGACGTATAACGTTAGTCGGTTTCGGACTCTTTTTATATAGTCCGAACCTCTTATATATAGTAGCCTACTCCTAGAGTTAGAGAGGGATAGTTTTTCCTTTTCTTCTATATTAGAGCCTAGTATCTACACACGTTATTCTGCCGAACACACTCTTATATACCTCTTTTGTAGTAGTGTGTATTTCGTGCTATTATAAATATCGTTAAAAGAGAAAAAAAAAAAAAAAAAAATATCAAGCTTTTAGCTCTAGTATCTTATAGTACTAATTAGAGATTATATAACTTATATTTTCTTTTTAAAAATTTACTCTATTATATTAAAAAGTTATTATAAAAAATCTTAATTTAGTATAAAAGACTTCTAATAAGAGAGGTAATCTCTTAGAGTGATAAATATTTTTAATTTACTATAAAAATTATATAACTTTATCTTTATTTTTAGAAAGTAGTAAGACTAAGTATTCTATTAGCTCTTAGCTTAAAGAACTATTTTCTACTAAGAATTAATATATTATTAGTTCTTCTTAGAAATCTAGTATTAATTTAATTACTTAAGATAATATAATAAATATCGTAGACTCTCTAATATACTACTAGTAAGATTACTACCTAAGTCTAGCTTTTTAGTATATTCGTTATTTATTTAATAAACGTAAAGTAGTAGTATATAAGCCTGAAATAGGTAGTATTTCTCTTAGTACTAAAAATTTAGCATTTATATTAGTAAAATAGTAGTATATCTATCTTTTTAAGTATTTCTCGACCTAAAAAGAGTGAAAACTAGGTAGTATATAGAAAATTAAAGAACTTCTCCTAGTAAAAATATTCTTAAAAACACTACTAAAGTAAGCGTATCAACACTATTAGAGTATATACGCTATACTAATATCCTGCTATAGCTTATAAAGTAGAACTAGGTAGATTTACTTAAGAGTTTTATTTCTTAGTATCTTAGTATAATACGCAAATATATGAATTAGCTAAATACTTCTACTAATAGAAGTACTATCTTATATAGATACGAATGCCACCTTTTTAGTACTAATAGAAATGCTACTATTCTTAGTTCATCAATTTAGTAGTAAAATCACGACTAACTAAATAAATAGTATAAGAGTGGTATATCTGTCAGGAATAAATTAGTTAGGTGGCATTTCTGTCTTTATTACTTAAAAAGTGGCATTTATGTCAATTACCGTTATTAAAACTTATTATAAACTTCAAATCTACTTTTTTAGTATATTTGTCATTTAGTTAATAAACCTAAAACAGTAGTAGTTATATCAAAAAAAGGTGGCATTTCGAACAGTAGAAGAAAAAGTGACACTTTGGTCGTGAATTAGTGGCATCTCTGTCTCTTTGTTTATTAAAAATCCTAAAAATAGTAAGTAGTAGCTAGTTTTATATTCGTATACTTGAATTCGAATCCTATACAATATATTGACTAGAAAGAACGCTCTACAACATCGCAGCGACCGAGAGGTGAAGGAAATCTATAGAAGTTAGGTCTTAACCTACTAATATCCTTGTAACGAAGTAAGAAGTAGGTAGTATATAAGTAGGTGAACAAGTAAATCAATAAATGAACAGAAAATCTTCAAGAAATTCCGTTTCTTGAATACTATCTACTGACAGAAAGGCCGCTATCACATATCATTGATTTAGTAGTAAAATCATTCATTTAAGTGGCATTTGTGTCAAATGCCGATTTTGTAATCAGCCGCCATCTAAATGACTTCACGGTAAAATTATTGCCCACAAAGCAGAGCTCCCAACTCTAATCCCGCAAAAGAAAACCCTAAAATGGTGTTTCTCAACCTTGACGAAAGTAAAGTAATACTCAATTATTCCTGCAAATGCCCCATCAACCTCGAAGAGATATAGATAAAAAGTAGAGAGACATCTTATACCTTTAATAATTTCTCTTTCCCATAGTTCCTTATACTAAAGTAAAGAGATCCTTAGCTAAAATACTATATAGATATATATCTTATACTATTCACTCTATATCAGTGTCATAGACTCCACAGTATATGCTCTTCTTTGAGTCTGACAACTGAAAAAATGACCAATTTTACTGCTAGGTCTTTTTCCTCGTCGGGTTTTTGGTTGGACCCCGCCTCGAAATGATGAATGAGAAGGATGTGCTTCCTTACAAGGAGCTGACTTCAGCAAGGACTGGCAAACCCCATCATGAGAAATCTTGCCAGCTGAGCTGACAAGAAAGAGTCTCACTAGGTGACACTGGGCAAATGAAACGATGGTCGCCAGATAACGAGACTTACAAATCTACGAAAAATGTGACATTAAAGGAGAGGAGTGTATATATCGAGCCAGGTAACGAGTTTTACAAAGCTTCTGGGAGGGACCGTACCTGAAGAAGAAGAAAAAGGACATTGAAGGAGAGGCGCATTTGTATTTATTACGAGTTCATCCGACCATTCAGCGTACATCTAAGCCCTAGTAATAAACTAAGTTCTTCTAGAGCAATAAAACGAAATGAATAAAGTAAAGTAGGAGAGTAGGGAAGAATGTGCAGCAAGTGCTTCTACAAGTATTCGGTTTGCTTAGTCTAATTACTCTGAGCCTCTCGCGTTGATTTGACAAGTTCACAACGAATAATGACCGATACTCCAAGTTCATGCACGAGAGTCCAGACACATTCAAATTACCAGTTCACGATCTGGCAAACCCAATGAACCCCACACCTCGATAGGGCCTAGACTATTCTTAACCCAAGGTGGAGCTCAATGTCAACAAAACGAACCGAAGTCGAGATTAATAACTATTGCAAGAGTGAATAGCCTCTTGTATACTGGTCACATGCCTACTCGCTTAGCTAGCGTACCTTTTAGCTATAAGAAGCCAGTCTAGGTAGCTCTTTAAATGGGAAATGCTAAGCTCATTACACATTTCCACATTTATAACATAGTAGCAATGCACTCGGTTCTACGCATCCACTAGAGCTACATACGCTCTTACAGACCTTAAGGCTTTAAGCTTCCTTCGCTTAATAGTATGAACCTGCTCTACTCTTAAGGAAGTGACCGATTTACCCGCTTTACAAAAACAACGATTCACTTAATCCGCCATAATAACGGACCCGAATAAAGAGCCTAAGCCCGGTACCAGTATTCCCTTACTTACAAAGGAGAACTTTAACAAATAGATGATCGAACCTTACCCCAGAATACGATAAGACCCTAGAATACAGAATACAATACGATACGATTTATCAGGAACGAGGTTCTTAGTTTTATCAAGGGATTAGCTACCCCTTAGTTATCTCTTAGAAGACTTAATAGCCTCTTAGGATGTTGTCGAAGGACTTGAGTCTACCTTCGGTTTTACTTTTTAGGATGTTTCGAAGGACTTAAGTTTGCCTTTGGTTTTCTACTTTTTACAGGATACTTTTTTAGGGGGACAGGACATTATATAAGAGGGACGCCTCTAAAGATACTTCCTAGGAAATGGACGAGAAATGGAAGGAAAGGTTACGAGGTGGCATTACCCAGAGGGGGATATTGCAAGAGTGAATAGCCTCTTGTATGCTGGTCACATGCCTACTCGCTTAGCTAGCGTACCTTTTGGCTATAAGAAGCCAGTCTAGGTAGCTCTTTGAATGCTAAGCTCATTGCACATTTCCACATTTACAACAATAACTAAAAGGCCATTAGTTCGACTAGAATGGGCATACTTACAATATTCCGTGGTACAGAATACAGATGCGACCAGGGAGTCTTGGAGAGATTAAGAAAAGGGAGTTCGATCCCCTGCAACCTCCTCAACTGCATTATTCTTCGAAAAGTCTACAGCATAGCAAAGTATATCCTCTTCGGAAAATTCCCTCATTATCGCACGCTAGCCGGTAACAAGGAACCTGAAGAACACAAGACCAAGAAAAAGAGTTCTTTGGGATGACAGGGAACTATACACGCGATTGAAAAAGTACGGAAAGCACGAAAAAGGCAGAATCGATATAAGTTCCACCAACTTACTACTTGGGCAGAAAGAAAGAAACAGAACCACGTTAGGAACATAGTTGTATATCGATGCGGTCATAATGAGAACAGTAATCACAGAGACTTGAGCATGGAAGATGACAACGCGTCAAGTAAAAAGTCAAGCTGAAGAAAAGGTGGATGTATTGATACTAAAGATCACAATTTGTTCATGGAGATTTTTTCCCCAGTAAGATTTGTTGTCGAATGTACTACTAGCCTCGAAATGAGTTTTACCATCTCGAAGTCAAAAGCTTCCACCAGACTCTCTGCTACATTTTCTAATCAATGGATAAATATGATTGGCCTCCAAGGGCCAAGTTTAGCATACATCTCGAGGACGTTTAGAGTTTTGCTGGAAATAGTATTGGAAGTTTGAGAGGTGTTTGTGATTTTTTTTCTCCCTTTGTATATAAACGACGTGCTAAGATTCTCAGCATGGTGCTTCAGGTGTTGCACCTTAATTGGGCCTGGAAACCAGAAACAGAACAGTAAATTCAAAGGTTCGGTTGGAACTAACCAATTCTTTTGGACTTTTTATGTAAAATAGTCTCGAGGGGGTTTAGACAACACATAAGGGGCTTGTTGAAAGGATAGTATAAGGTTTGATATAATTATATTACTTAAGCAATTCTAGAGAGGAATTGCTCTCTACTTATATATAAGAGGGTTTAGGAAGACCTATATTACGTAATAGGTATAGATATTTAATACTCCTACTCGATCTAAATACTCTTAGATTACAATACTAATATACTTTAATAAACCTTTAGCTAAAACCTTTAAAAGATAAAAAGCTAAGAAAGAATATATAAGTAAGAAGACTAATTAGAGTCTTTTAAGAAGTTAATTTAAGGTATTAACTTCGTCCTCTCCTTCTATATCTATAGTATATACTAAGACGCCTCTTATAGTTAAGTTATCTAGTATAGTATCTCCTCTTATACTTATATTATTTATATAGTTATAGTTATCTAAGATATAGTAGAAATCTATTAGCTAGTCTAGTTAATCTTTAACATACTCTCTTAAATATATAAGAAGTTGCTTATACTTTACGTTCTTATCTCGTCCTTTAGACGTGTTAGTACTAGGCTTAACTTTAACTTTGATTAATTAATTAATACTAAGTAGATACTTAGTACTATTATTTTTAATATACCTTTATATACTAGTAAAACGTTTAATTAAGAGTCCTCTATACTTAGTATATATAATATTAGTAGGCCTTATTAGTAAGGGTTAGAGTAGTATCTAAAAGGCTTCTTTAGAGGGTATAGCAGATATCTAGTATAGTAGAGGTAGTAGAGTATTAAGACGATAGTGTTTTAGAGACAGCTTAATTTTAAGACTTTATATAATAGGTAGTAATATATCTCTTATAAGTTCTACTACTTCTATTACTCTCATAGGTTCTACTACTCTTATAGGTTCTACTACTCTTATAGGTTCTACTACTCTTATAGGTTCTACTGCTTCTATAGATTCTACTGTTTCTACAACTTCTACTACTCTTATAGGTTCTATATCCTTATTTTTAATATCGTCTAAATTAGTACTCTTATACCTAGAGTAGTTATTAGAAGCCTATTCACTTTTAGAGTTATCCTAGGCTAGGTCTACTAGAATAGGTTTTCTTCTTTTTAAGAGCTTTTAAGAATAGAGATTAATAACTTTATTTATTAGTGCTCTAATAGAGAGAGTATAGTTGTAAAGGTTAATTTAAGTACTAAGAGTAACCTATTTAAAACTAGTAGCTTTAAGGTAACTAGGACTTTAAAGCTACTATTTAGAGTAGTCTCGGTTATTAGCGAGGTCTTAAATAAAGTAACTTAAGATAGCTAGACATCTCTTAACTAGGCTAGTATTACCTTCTCTACTAATCTAAATATTAAGGTTTCTTATATCTCTATCCTTTTATAAATAGTTAATAAATTTTCTTTATATACTAAGTAGACTTATAAAAGAGATAATATTAGTATCTTAATACTCGACTTTAGTATTAGCGTCTAGAATAAGAAGTTGTAAACCTGTAGAGAGTTTTCGTTTAATAACTATAACCTAGGTATACTATAGTATAGTAAGGTATTATAACTAGTTTATTTTAACCTAGGTTTTTGTCTAAGTAACTATAAGTATAATAATTATATCTTAGAACTTAATTTAGTCTAAGCTAAAGATGTATAAGAAGTATTTAAATAGAGAGTAGTACTTATTTATATTATCTTACTAGTTTACCTTTTTCTACTTTATATAATAGGTAATAAGGTATTATATAATCTAATAGAGTAAGTATACTCTATTATAGGTACTATTAATTTTAGATAGGTAATACTAGATATTATAACTAGTAGAGTTAGTTTTTAGACTTCTAGGTAATAGGAGTTTTAAGTATTAAGTATTAATATCTATAAAGTTAAAGAAGAGTTCTTTTAAGAGAGTAATAGCTTTTAACTTCTTAAGAGTTATATCTAAGGCGATTCTAGTATTTAACATTTTTTAAGTAGAGTAAGTATTTAAAGAGATAATTTATAGATAATAGAGAGAGTTAATTATAAGATGTTTTAGGTATTAGGTATATATAGGTAGTTAGTATAGTAGTTAAGGCGTTAGGTAGCCGACTATATAATACGAATTATTAGTCTTAGTAATATAATCTCCTCTTATAATTCGTGCTATATAGTTATATAACTTTTAAAAACTATAATAAAAAACGTTTTTTAAGTACTAGGTTTATTCTTTAGTATTTAAAGATATAATAGTATAAATATAAAGAGTGTATTATATAACCTTCTTTTATTTTTTTTAAAGTGTTAGATATAACTTTATAGTATTTTAAGCGAGTATAGAGTAATAGTAGTACTTTGCTAAGCTTTTAGATACCTCTCTTTTTAATATCTATTAAGAATTAGAATTTCTTAAAAGTATTCTTAAGAAGAGGTTTTATAAGTCTATCTATTATTTACTTTTTTATACTAATAAATATAAGGTTTATATGTCTTTTAGCTTATACTTCTCTAACCTTAGCGTCTTAAGTAGCGATATACTTAGTATAGTTATAATAGATAAGGTTTTTTATAAGTGTTATAGCCTCTTAATTATTATAAAGGATTACTATAGTAACTCTTAGTTTAGTCTCTAGAATAAGCTAGTCTAGGAGACGTTGTAGCTAAATAGCTTTGTTTATAGTATTTGTCTCTCTCTTAAGTTCTACTTTATATAAGAATAGTAAGACTATAGCTTATCTTTTAGATAACTATAAGATAGTACTATTACTAATATTAAAGAGGTATCTAGAAGTAGATTATCTAGTTTTGTAATATCTAGCCTAGTTAGTATCTGAATAGCTTATAAGTCTTTTAAGCTTACCTTGAAATACTAAGTTATAGTTTATAGTACTCTTAAGATAATATATAATTTGTTTTACTACTATCTAATATTTATTAGTTAGGTTAGATAAGAATCTATTTATAATAGATATAGAGTAGGTAATATCTAGTTAAGTGTTAAGTATAGTATATATAAGAGAACTAATAGCTGATTAGTATTATTATCTAAAAGGTTTAGAGCTTTTATAGTCTTTAAGAGTAGCTATAAGGTAATTATTAGCCTCTATTAGTATATAATATATCTTTGTATTAAGTATATTGAAATCTTATAGTATTTTCTTAATATAGACTTATTATCCTAAGTAAAGTGTTTAGTATTCCTTATTTTAAGTTACTATTATACTTAGATAGTAGGCTACTAGACTAAGATCTAGTATTTTAAAGTAAGTGTTTAGTGTCTTTTTTACTTTATTAATTTCCTATATTAATCTCCTAGTAATAAGAAGGTTATTAATATAGACTACGATAATAATATCTTTATAGTAGAAGACGCTAGTGTTTACGTTAAGAGGTTTAAAACTTAAGGTTTTTAGGAAACTATAAAGAGTATTATACTAGACTTTAAGTACCTGCTTTAGACTATAAAGTACCTTTTTAAGTTTATAGACTTTTATACTATCCCCTCTACTATTAGGAAACTCTATATAGACTTCTTCTTTAATATCCTTATATAAGAATATAGTTTTTATATCTATTTACTTAATCTCCTAGTTTAAGGTAGTAGCGATTATAAATATAAGTTTATAGCTTATAGGCTTTATAATAGTAGTGAAAGTTTTATTAAAGTTAATACCTTCTTCTTATTTAAAGCTATAAACTACCTAGTAAGCCTTATACTAAATAATCTAGCCTTTATTACCTATTTTAAGTTTATAGACCTATCTACTTATAAGGACCTTTTAGTTTATAGGTCTCTTAACCTTCTCTTAGGTACTATTTTCCTTAATAGAATCGATCTTCTTATTTTTAGTTTCTATCTACTTTTAGGCTTTAGTATATATATAGGCTTATTTATAGGTTTAGGGCTTAAAAACGTTATTTTATACCTAGGCTAGTAGTACTACTATAAAGTAGATCTTGTTAATTAGTTAATAGATAAGAGCGAATAGTAGTAAGTTAGATAGAAGTGTTAGTTAAAGGCTATAGTCGTCTATATAGTCTGCTATATCGTCTAGTAAGGTTTTTAGACTACTAAGATTAGAGCTATCGTCGTCTATAAGAGGTTATAACTTCTAACGTGCTTATAACCTTAATACTCTTATAGTAGTAAGTATAGCTAGATTATAGTATATAATAATTATTAGCTTTAATAGTAATAGTAGAGTAAGTAGAGGTATTACTTCTTTATTTTAATAAAGTACTAAGATGTTATTTTTTGAATTATTAGATAGCTCTATGAATCTAGAGCTTTTAAACTTAGGTAAAGGTAGTAAGTAGCTTAGTCTTAGGTATACTTATAGTTTCTTTATTTAACTTCTTCCTTTTAGAGATATAGGTCTTTAATCTTTTGTCTCTTACTAGCGTGTTCTACTAGTAGTCTATAACTTATGTTTATAAGACTTCTTAATTAGCTTTGTAACTGCTTTAGTAGTATCTATAGTAGCTCTCTTAATTTTAAATATAGAGTTAGCTTTAAGATTAACTATCTTACTTTATTATTAATTAGGATCTGCTTTATTAAGTTATTAGTCTAGAGTAATCTTAGAGGTAGAGACTTTAAGTACTAGTTCTTTCTCTTATAGGTTAACTTATATTTCGTTAATATAAATATTATTAGCTTAAACGATTTTCTTATTAGTAGTCTAGATCTACTTAATATAATCTCCTTTATAGCTTATTAGGTGTCTAGAAAAAGTTTAAGCCTCTTTAAGCTTACTCTTTTTAAGCTTATTTTTAAGAACTATATACTATAACCTTATAATTCTTAAATAATTAATATAAGAGTATAAGCTAGTGATAGCCTTAAAAGAGGAAATTTTAGTAGCTATATAAATATATTTTTAGTAAAGATAGATAAAGGTTTATAATAATTTAAGCTAAAGGTAGTTAGTACGAAAGTTAAGATAGTATCTTCTTATTATCTCTACTATCTACTATAAGGTTTAGTCTAGGCGTTTAGTAGCTCTATTTATCTTAGGATTATTTAGGATTATAGTTTTAAGTATAATACTTTCTTTTTTAAGATATTTACTAAGAGTAGTACTAATATATTTACCTTTATTATTACTATAAATATAATAGATCTGTTGTTTAGAGCGCTTATAAATAGCTTTATATTCCTTAAAACGGGCTAATATATTACTTTTATGTTTTATACTATAGGCTTTTATGTTTTTTATTTTATTATAGTAAAAGTGTACTTAGTATTAAAAACTAAATAGTCTAGGTTTTAGAGGTCTTATAACGTCTATATATACTAATTCTATAAGGTAATATCTAGGCTTTATATAGCTTAAATAAGGAACTGATTTTATACGCTCTTCTATATAGGTGGTATAGGTATAGCCTTCTATATATGTCTTTTTATCTATATTATAAGATCTTTTACGAAGTACTTTAATTACTTTATTACTTATATGTCTTAAATAAGTATACTAAGTTATATTTACTAGCTTATTAGTATAAGTGATCTAGGCTTTAGCTGATATTTTAGAGTATAGGCGAGAGTGTAGTAGGAGCTTATATTAGCTTAGAAGTGTTAGAAGTTCTTTATACTTTGTAGGCTAAATTATAGTACTAGGAAGAGTTTCTAGTATTAATATTTAGAGGTTGTTTTTAATAGTGAGTTTATAGATATATAGGTTTTTAGTATTTAGTAGAGTTTGAATATACTTATATGTTTTCTATAAGTCTACCTAGAGTCTCTTATTTAGTAGTTATAAGAAAGAAAGAAGGTTAGTTCTTAGAGTAAGGTAGTAGAGTATATTAAAGAGTAGTAGTATCTATAGTCTAGTTTCTGTTTCTATAACTAACTTTACTATTCTTTTAGAGATAATAGGTAATTGTATTCTACTAATACCTACTACTACTTATAGTTTATTAGAGTCTAGAGGCTCTAGATTTATAAAGAGTGACTTCTAGTAATAGATAGATTTAGAGTATTTACTATTAATAATCTATTTTTATAATAAGGATTTAGACGTTAAGGCTCTTAGTACTTTAAGATTTGGTATAAGATATACTATCTAGGCCTAATAAGAGATAGAGTAGTAGTCGGCTTTGTTGTTTTAGTTAATAACTAATAGTCTTGTAAATACTATAGTAGTAGTCTTAGTATTCTTATCTCTTAACTTCTTTTTCTAATCCTAGGTGTTATCTTAAGAGTAAGAACGCTTCTTATGTTTAGTAGCTTTTATAGCTACCTTATTAGCTATTTACTTATTATAAGCTAGCTTTAAGTAAGAATGTTTCTTAATATAGTTTGCTTTTAGATAATATATTTTTCTATAGTATATATATTTTAGTGTTTTATTAGTTTTAGATTATTTATAAGCGAGTATACTTATTATTATATTATTAGTATCTATAGTTATATACTATTCCTTCTTTTAGACTACTATTATAAGTTTACTAATAGGTATAATATAGCTAGTATTGTTGACGTAGTTATGAGTCTAGGCCTAATATTCTTTAAAAGTGTTATATACTAGAGTAAGACTAAATATATAGAGTTAGCTAAACTAAAGATTCTTAAGTTTAATATCTAGTAAGATAAGTAAGAGCTTATAATCGATCTAGAGGAACTAAGAGTTATACTCTTAAATAGAGGCGAAGATGTTAAGCTATAAGAATAAGAGCTTACTTATAAGTTAATTAAATTATACTAATCTTTTAAGTTAAAATCTATTCTTAAGTTTTATAAGAAGTTATAAGATATTATTACTATTATTCTTAATATAGTTTCTAGCTAGGAAGCTATACTTACTATATATTATATAAGATCTAATGTCTAAGAATTTAACCTATTCTTTATCCTCTTTTCTATATTCTTTCTTCTTAGCTACTATTAGCTCTAAGATAGTAGCTTATCTAAGACCTATAGCTTATACTACTAGGAGGGTATCTGGTTACTACTTCTTATAAGTAATAAGCTACTTATAGTAGTAGTCTTTAATATAGAGGCTATTAACGACTTGTCTTTCCTATTTAGTCTAGTTAGCTTTGTTAAGCTCTTAAATATTATTCTAAGTTTGATTTTTAGTAGATATAATTAAGAAGAGCTAGGTAGGCTAGGAGTAGAGGAGGTAGAAGGAGTAATAGGTAAAGGTTCTTTAGTATAGAGTCTAAAGATGTTTATAGAGCTTAGAGGAGAAAGAAGAAGTTTATTTTCTAATAAGGATAATTTAGTAGTATTAGAACTAGTATTAGTTTTAGATTTAGTTTTAGATTTAGATTCTAGATTAGAGAGTATATAGTTGAAGTCTTTAAGTAGGTTATCTTTATAAAAGTATTTAGAATAAGTTTAAAGAAGAGTTTAAGTATAATAAGGAAAAAGATTAAATCTAAAGTATAATATAAGTAAGTACTATCTTATCTTCTTTATTATTTAATAAGCTAAGAAGCGCCTTCTTAAAGCTACTCCTAGCCTTTCTTAACTTATCCTAAATTAGCTCTTAGTATAGCTCTTAGTAATCTCTTAAGACTTTATTTCTTCTAATATATTTATTTTAAAATTTTCACTTATATTAATATAATTTTATAAGCTGTCTAAGTAGTATATTAAGAGGTTAGTGTTTTTTAACTTCTTTAAAGTTGCTAAGTTTTTTACTACTAGAGAGCTATATAGACTAGGTTAGAGGTTAACTTAGTATTTTAGTACTTAGGTGCTTTAATACTTTTATTATAATACGTGTTAAGATAAATTAGAGGTAGTAATACTAGGTATAATAGATATAAGAGATCCTGTTTTTAAATTATAATAACTCGTATATCTATTAGTAGAACATACTTATACTAGGTTAAGGAATTATTTAAGGACTTAGTAGTAATTTAATTAATAAGTCTAAGGTAGAATTCTAGGCTTATAACCTATTAAAAGGATAGTATAAGGTTTAATATAATTATATTACTTAAGCAATTCTAGAGAGGAATTGCTCTCTACTTATATATAAGAGGGTTTAAGAAGACCCACATCACGTAATAGGTACGGATGTTCAACAGGGCTCATCACGGTAAGATATAAGCTCGATAAACAATCTCCACATCACACAAATCCTTAAACAACTCTTGAATTTCCGAGCGCCAGTGGTAATGAACCTAGCATGAACAGTGAAGAGAGCTAAACTTTGACAGATTCGAATTGCAAGAAGTGCTTGAAGTTCTCGTGGTATGATGCGGATTTGGTTCTCTCCAGCGAAGAGTCATTGTAAATGGCTCCATGCCGGAATCACTTACCAGCATATTAAAATACAATTACATCAAATCCTCGTTCAGCAACCAAGAAATGTAATATAAGAACAGCCCGAACAGAGAACCACAGAATCTCAAGTATGGCAACCAAAGAAGCAAGAGCAACATGGCAAAATCCCATATCAAAGAAACCACCTTTATAATCCCCCGAGCTCTAACATGCATCAAATTGATTAACCTCCATATACGAAACCCCCGGTGAAGAAGAATCAAAAATCAAAAATCAACAGGGAAATGAACAAGCAGCATCGGGTAATAAATCAACCATACATTGCACCTCCCAAATCCCCTCAACCTTTGGACACGAAAACAAGGTGGGGTAGGCCGTGTGTCGAAAATATGGAATCTCATAAACGAGATCTCATCTCCATCGGAGAATTTGCCATCTCTCCCAAGACCCCAAAGATCTAGATCCTCAGAGGACCGGCAAATAGTGGGCAACCACGAGATGCTGAGAACACGTGATGCACACCAACACCATAACGGATTGAAAACCTCATCGTGTCGATCTCGTGGGACCTCGTGTGAGGTCACACATACTCGACTTGTTTTGCCCAATCTTGTGTCTAAGACATTTACAACACTTCGATCCTGTGAGCTTCGAAACCACGACACCGCAGTGCGGTATTTGTGTACGGAGGTACCGCACCACTATACAGGTTGCATTGGAAAAACGAACACAAATTTCCCCCCCAACAAGGCTGGCTGGCTGGTGATGCTTGTTGCCCGAGAACGTGGATATGAACGGCTACCGTACGGGAGACGCGGGTGACGGGAGGAGGGGGAAGCGTGCCGAAGGACTGGGGATCTTCATTCGATGGGTTGGGAAGCGTGGCGTGCTGTCAGAGATCAATATTGGACAGGAAGAACCGAATCAAAGCTTCATCAACACGCACTCGAACATGTTGGGTTGGAAGTATCCCGGTTGGTAAGATCCAAGCTCAGTGACACGACACCGGAGAGTTACCAACCAGAGTGACAAACGAAGAAAGCAACATAGTAACCAAGATATCTCGACGGAAGGCCGTGTGAGAGAAGGAGAAAATTCCGTACAAGCCCTCATAATTGGGACCAAGTATTCCCTTCTCTGTACATGAAATCCAGCCACTTTCTATGCACATCGCTCAATTCGGGAATGGGAGCATGCAAGTACATCCACATATCAGGCCACGAACCACGGAAAATCAAAACATCAATCCTGCCCGTACCATAGATGTCAGGCCGCCCCTCTGTCTGACCAGCGGCCGCAGAAGGGTGTGCTGCCGAACTGTTGTGCCGATTACTTCGCTGAACACCCTGCAACTCATTCCCAACCAACCAAAAACTGGTGACCGGCTGAAGATCCGGATAAGTTTTGTTGATGGTTACGGTAAATTGTAACCACCCGGAACTGGAAAATCTCGTTCATCAAATCCGCGACATCCAAAAACTTGCATATGTATAAGTGATCTTCTACGTTTTTTCCATGTCGATTTACTCTTTTTCATTTGAAGATCAATGCAATGATCTAGTATGACCATCCATAATATCCGACGCAACGTGATATCGTTGCACAGGAGGAGCAAAGTCAAAGTTCGAGCATAATCACAGGACACAATGCTCCATCAATGCAATGAAACGCAGCCCCCCCTACTATTTGTATGCCTCTTCCCCTAGTCTCATGAGCTGAGAGTAAACTCGCGAAAAAGATAGAAAACAGAAACAGACACAATTAAGGAAAATCCAATCTGTGAAAGAAAACCCAAAGCTCTCTATGACAACCATTTCTCCTAGTTTTCTTTCTGTTCTCGTTCTCCTCGAAGAATCGAGAGAGAATGACATACCCACGGAGAGAGAGAGAGGCCTATACAGAAGCAAATAATAAACGCACGTCATAAAACCCCGATATCTCGGCCCAATTTAACTGATGAAAACCACGGTTTGTGGAGAGAAGTGTGCAGGAAATGGTCGAAAGAATTGGTTGATTTTCAAATATTGCAGGTGAAGGAAGCAACATAATTTCTGATAACTGATGAGTTATATCGCTCATACTTATTCTCTGCTGACGACGTTGTCAAATGCGTATGTGCAACAAGGGTATTTCGCAGCAGCATAACACTTGTCTTATGATGTTGTCTGCAACCCCACCTGAAGAACCGAACCCCTCACTTCCCCTCACTCATCGAAGGGAGAGCCTGGGCCAATGTAAAGCCATCCCGTTCCACATCCATAAATCGCTAACGCGAAGAAACTGGTAGATTTGAATGGGTAGAAAACTCCCCCTGCAAAGTGTCGTCACGACCCAAAATAAAACCGACTTTTGGAGAGAAAAGAAAAGGAAACATGGTTCGACATATTATAGAATTGTGATCGCTTGACCTGACTCGTTCGTATCGCATGTAGAATGGAAACAATACCCAGAGTGAGAGTATTGAATGATCTTGCTATCTTGATTCTGCTGTGCCATAAAAGGAGCAGGTGCGAGTAAATATGTAGGATGCAGGATGTGTGTGCACTTGCAGCCATTCTCCGGCTCGTGCCACTACTTGTGAGAGGCGAGTTGGGTCAAAATGCGAAAGTGGTTGGCCGATCGACTCGTGCCAGAGGTACAGATCAGTTTACAGAGGTTCCACTGCGTTCGCTGTCAGCTGTAGGTGATGATTTTTGATGAGAAGAGTACCTGGGTTGTAAAGCGTTGCGCCCAAGGGAGCAAAGTTCACGGCACCTTGCTTTCTCGAGAGGCGGACGGGATTGCTTGGATGAGGCTGGATCATCCTTCACACCGGGAGCCTCTTTTCTCAACAACGGCTTTATTTAGTTTTGGGCTGGATTCGAAGTTCTCTCTCCATGACGGTCTCACCGCGTACTGTATGTAGTGGCCATTTGACTCCAGACTTTCTTCATGCCAATCCAACCATGCATGGCCCGAGAGGCATTTAAGAGTGGAGCCAGGAACGGTCACGAGAGCCTTTATGGCGCACCAAAGGTCTGAAGAGTGGAATGGAAGCGAAGGCGTTGCGGTTGGTCGGAAGGTTTCTATTTATTAATCCTGGTCTTGAGGGGAGGATTAGCCTGCGTGTGGCTGAAGAGGAGGCCCTCATGTCAGCATTTGGAGTTTGAAGCTCTTGATCCATCGACTCATCATGATCATGGATCTGGGTCCGGAGGAAGCGTTGAGTCGAGGGACCTGAAGGGACCCCGTGATCAGTGGGGAGCAGAAGTTAGTTTCCCCCGGTGCGAGGAAATGGTGACGATTGGTTGTTGCAGTAGCGGCTACGAGTAGCTAGATGCAAATGCAAATGCAACGCCTCAGGTGAGATTGGAGTAGACAGTGGGAAACTCCCGCATAGCTGGTATGAGTGCCTATTGGCTTATTGGCTTATTGGCCTATTGGCCTGTCGGACGGCTATGTGCACATCATCATGAGCTTGGCTTGGTCGGTGCAATTGAGAGCAGTTAATCTCACCCGCTCAACACCAGCCAATTGCAATGTCAAAATATCAATTGCTTCTTCATCTCGTCTTTTTCTCTGCTGTAGCCGCACCGCACGGAGAAGCCATACGACGCTATCCCGACCGTGCTGGGCCACCTGGGTGCCGGGCGGATGACCTTTCATGAGACAAGACAACCGCGCTTCGAGTTGCACCTCAGGGCGTCCTTCAGTGCCGTTGCGTAATAGGTCAACTCCAACGTGCCGGTCGCACTGCAGTTCGGGTCAGAATTGGATTTTGAGCTTGGGTTGCTCTTCAAGGCGACCGTAGTGTTTACCTCGATTGGATGGATGTTGGTGATGTCGTATGCTCTGTGACCTCCAGTTTGTTCTGACGTCGGTAATGGTAGGGAGTGCCTTGCCAGAAGTCTTTTTCAGGAGTTGGCGATGCTATATATAAAAAGATCGAAGCCGCCAGCGTTACAGTAACATTCCTCGCCATGGCATGGCCCATGCCTGTCTCCTCGTGTGTACGAAATGATCTGCCGATTTTTGTACAGGCTCGTGCCTATAAGTAACACCCTTCAATAGGAAAGAAACCTTTAAAAAATACGAAATAGATTCCACTCGATTCTAGAGAAGCTCATTAATCTTGAAGTCGATACTTGTAACCTTTAGCTTCGTTGTTGTAGTTTAATTATAGATAACCGTGTAGAATATACTAAAATCGGCGGATCATTTCCTACACAAGGAGCCTGTTAACAGATCCACGCACAAGCCGGTCGGAGTCTCTTGCCTGTCAACCAGTTTAACCCGAGTGGTGAGCTGGAATATCTGGCGAGCTCTTTCCGTCTCCGCTGCTGCCAGGGCACAAGATATCGAGGAGTTTGGGTAAGGTAACCCAAGGCCGCAAATAAAGAGGTACGGCAAGGCGCGAGGCTGCGTGGCGTGGCGCGGCGGACGAGACGAACCTTTATTAGAGCCTCGAGCCCCAAATCGGTACGAAGCGAATGGGAACCTTGGTAGAACCTCAAGTTCCTCCTCAATGTGACCGAAGTTCGGGATCAGTTCACCAACCCTCAGGGTCCTAGGCGGCCGTTTGATTAGCTGCCGATTCTGCACCCTCCCATCCCCTGAAAATGATGGGTACATATGGTGAACGCAAGATCTTCGAAAAGTCAACGAACATGCCTCATCCCTTCGTATCCTCCTCGATAAATCACTTCTTTTTGGTTGCCATCAACCCGGTCCTTGTGACGGAGGAAGAGCACAGCATATGGATTTCAGATACCGCGGTCGCCCTTCCACTGCACCAGTGTTACCTCGACACTTCACGCCATTGAGTTACCGCCGGGTATGTTCGTCATGTTGAGATGCTGTGCATTGGGATGGATGGCCGTAAGCAGACGTAAACTCCAGCCGATTTAATAGATGAGGCGATGACAAGAACATGGTCCGATTGCCTCGAGTTTGCCGATGATATCAACGAGGGACAAGAGGAAGTGGCTCTTCTCGACTCTGGCAGGGCACACAATAATGGATTATTGAGCGCATGGCTACATAATGTTGTACGCAGGAGGATCTGAAGGCTAAGGCTTCAATGCCATAAGATGGCTGGCTCACGAGTCGCCATGGACAATAAAAGCAGCAGCTGATTGGAATATTGACTTGGGTTGAATATGGGTAGATGTTCTACGGTGTAGATATTCCCACCATTGCCGCTTTTATCTAACCTCTCCCTCTAGACGTTGGTACCTGAGCAGAAGCTCCCGAAGTGGTAATCAGCTCAAGCTGTTAGGCTGAGAGTCGATTATGTTGGCAGCAAAGAGTGAAGAGCCAGTCAAGGGAGCTCCGACTCGGGCTATCAGGGGAAAGCTGTTGCGATACGCTCCAGGCTATGCATTTCCGACTGAATTGGGACCTGAGAGGTATTGATGTGCCTTAGTCGAGGATGCAGTGTTGGCATGAATGCCCTCCCCTACACGGACGGCGCGTGCTTTTTGGCTTTTTGGGTGGTCGGTGCAGGTGGTCCACGCATCAGAATCGGTCCCATGATCTCAAGGGCCTTTCAGGGCTCCACAGGAAATACCCTCAGACACCTCACCTGCACCTGGGCAGTGGAGGCAAAGGTGAAAGGGGGACGCCCGCTGGACGGGGATGGGATGGGATACCTGACGAACGCATGGCATGGGCAACAAGATTGAGAGATGACGAGGGACAGGGACAGCGAACGGAGTGCAGATCCGTCATCCATCAGAGAAGTTTATATTTGCTCTTGGCTACGACTTCGTATCATGAGGTGCGCTGCCTGCATACACTGCACTTCAACACTCGTTGTCACACATACAGTAAGAGCCCGCTTCATGATATTCTGGCGGAGGTTGAAGTTCATCGTCCCGAGCTGAATTTGGTTGGGCGTGAGTGGCAAGTCAACCCGACCATTTAAGGTTATTCATAAACTTTCGCTTTGAGAAAAGATCCAAGGCAATTTCAGGCGATGGGCTTGAGTTCACTTACTTACCTACTCTTTGTTTATCGAAGCAATAATGCAGGTGGGTTGATCTGGGAACCTTGACAGGGTTTTCTCCAGCGTGCCATAAGCCAAACCATTCACTGGTACTCCGTACCTTTTTTGGAAAGGGAACCTGCAACTCAACCCGCTTGTCGGGACCTCGACCTTCTTAGGGACTTGTGATAGCCTCATTCGTGTTGCGAGTGTTCTACAAGTGGTTCAAAGAATGTCTCTCTGCTGATGGCATTCACTGTCTTTGAGTGCCTTCCGGGAAATACTCCTACTCCTATACTCCAAGACGCGGTGAATAAATACTCTCTATAACGACCCCTGAATTGTTTTCTGCTCTATCTCGTCACCTCCTATTCCCTTCCCTGGGTCCAATCTCGCATTGCTGTCACACGCAGAAACACATTCATAGGCCTGCCAGGCCCTCCTGCAGTGGCAGGTGTGTTTTGGAGTACTCATAGAGTAAATAAGCCACTTGGCCAAGCCAGCACGCTAAGCGAGGCCTACCTGAACCAGTCATTTACAGGCTTGCTTGGCTCTGCTACAGCGAGCAACCTGGCCTCTGATCAAAAAGTCTCCCCACCACCTCTTGACCTTTTTGTTTTGCCCTCCCTGTCTTTTCACACCACCAAACCTACAAATTACAACCCATCTCGACTTCTTTCGACATCTCAAACTTCGCTTCTTCCGAAGCCCCTCAAACGTCTCCCACCCGTACTGTACCTAGGTACGTACCTAGCAGTCCGTCCCGAACTTGCTCAGCCCGCCTTACCGACACGGCTCCTGTTCCCAACACCTGCATACCTAAGCTCCAGAGCAGAAACCGCATCGACGCATCGACGCTCCGCCGCTCTTGCCCCTCCATTGTCTCTACCTACCTACCCTCCGTACTCATCCTCACTGGTCCTGGAATTCTCCATCCCCACATAACTAGACAACCTCCAGCGCCGAAAAGGACAACAGACAGGACTCCCATCGTCAAATATCCTCGGGCCATCATCTGCAAAAGCACGGCACGCACCACTGCACACTCGGCACCCATTCTGTTCCCCCCTTGGAAAATCGCAATAAGGCGCGTGATCGACTATCGTCCGCCGGAGTGCGTTCTTAGCAAGTAGCGGCGACCGGAGAAATCGGTTCCCCCTCTCACCCAACCACCAGCCTCGAAAATCCAAAAAGCCACCCCCCCCCAGTCGTAAATTAGTCCCCAACTGCTCCTCTTCAAGTCGAGCGCGTGAGCAGAAATCAAAGCCAGTCTTTCGGGCCAAGGCACTGACACCTTACCTAAAGCACTAACTTGCTGCTCCTCTTTCTCTTACTCCTTCACACCCAAACCTACCCTTCTCCACGCTTTCCAAACCTACCTAACTATCCTATTCTCACCACCTACCTCCCCCATCCATCTCACCCCCTCACCTGAACTGTGCGCGCCTGCTTGCATGGGACGAGCATTCCACCGCTTCGAACCCCTCGACAGATAATCAACCTCAGCCGCCTTCTTCTCAGCCGCCGATTGTTCGTCTGGCTGGATCTCGTTCCGCTACAGAAAAAAAAATACAGCTCAGTGACGTTCAATTCCTGGTGGGACCATCGTCACGTTACTACTCAAGTCTCACAAAGGCAACGCAGAGTGATCACCATCATCGTCCAACAACACCAACCCTGCAATCAATTGCCCATCACGGACTTCACAAGGCCATCGAATCTTCTCCTCTCCATCTTGCTCGCCTTTAGCCCACCGCATTCGCGATAGCAGATTTTATTTTGGAGCTCAAGATGTCGCAGAATCGGCCGGCAGCCTTCTCGAGTCTGAGAATGGGAGGTGAGTTACCCGGCGAGTTTCCTCCATCACCAGTATTACCTGCTAACTTCTTCTCGTCAGAGGTTATCCGCGAAAAGGTACAGGACGGTGTCACCGGCGAGACTCGAGATATGCAATACACCCAGTGCAAGATCGTGGGCAACGGATCCTTCGGTGTCGTCTTCCAGACCAAGCTCTCCCCATCAGGCGAGGATGCCGCCATCAAGCGTGTGCTTCAGGACAAGAGATTCAAGGTGCGAAAATAATGGGAATTGTTATGTGGGCATACGGCTAATTCGTTTGTGATAGAATCGTGAGCTTCAGATCATGCGTATCGTTCGCCACCCCAATATTGTTGAGCTCAAGGCCTTTTATTATTCCAATGGCGAAAGAGTATGTATCCCCCAGATTGATTCACAGAGATAAGGCAAGGCTGATATTCGTAGAAGGACGAAGTATACCTCAACTTGGTTCAAGAATATGTCCCTGAAACAGTTTACCGTGCCTCGCGATATTTCAACAAGATGAAGACCACCATGCCTATTCTCGAAGTCAAGCTCTACATCTATCAACTCTTCCGCGCCCTTGCCTACATCCATTCGCAAGGAATCTGTCATCGCGATATCAAACCACAAAATTTGTTGTTGGATCCAAGCAGCGGTGTTCTCAAGCTCTGTGACTTTGGCAGTGCCAAGATTCTGGTAGAGAATGAACCAAATGTCTCGTACATTTGCTCTCGATACTACAGAGCTCCCGAGTTGATTTTTGGGGCGACCAATTACACGACCAAGATTGGTGAGTTACACACTACTCCTGAAGTGTTCAAATTTTCGCGGTCTTTTTCTAATGAGTTTAAGATGTATGGTCCACTGGATGTGTCATGGCAGAGTTGATGCTTGGGCAACCTTTGTTCCCTGGAGAGTCTGGCATTGATCAGCTGGTCGAAATCATCAAAGTTCTTGGTACCCCAACCCGCGATCAAATCCGCACCATGAACCCAAATTATATGGAGCACAAATTTCCACAGATCAAACCACATCCATTCAACAAGGTTTTCCGTAAGGCCGACGCGAATGCAATCGATCTCATTTCCTGCCTTTTAGAATACACCCCAACAGAGCGACTTTCCGCAATTGACGCTATGGTTCATCCTTTCTTCGACGAGTTGCGAGACCCATCAACTAGACTCCCCGACTCACGTCACCCCAACGGACCAATCAAGGATTTACCTACTCTGTTTGATTTTACTCGTCATGGTATGCGACACGATATCCTTGGTTGTTGGATTGACAGCTAACATTCTCCTAGAACTTTCCATCGCTCCTCACCTCAACTCGCGAATGGTCCCAGCGCACGTTAAAGCCGGATTGGCTGCTCGAGGAATGGATATCGATCATTTTACACCAATGGCGAAGGAGGACATGATGGCACGATTAGATTGATTACTTTGTGAAGATGAATGACGACTAAATGCTTTCCCGTCGCTAGGCAATCGACTCTGTTAGGAGTCGAATGTTTCCCGAGCGTCTCGCACCGGCCACACCACATCAGCATATTTCGAGCCCGGCAAGAACTCTTCTATAAATGTGCAGGCTAGAATGGATTGTGAGAGTACCGAGATATATGGCGAGAATACGGGATCTATGATGGTATGCTTTTAAGGTTTTGCAAGAATACCCAACGAGGTGGAATTCTCTTCGAATCCTTCACTTCAACAATGGCATTCTTCGGTTTCCGACGGCGATATTTTTGTGTCTAAACCTCGGAACGGGGGTTTTGGGCCACGGATTGATGTTTCTGATGAAGCTCTTTAGTCGACAAACCTCGTTTTTAGACTTTCTGCATAACGAAACCTGGGTGTTTGCTGGTTTCTATTCTTCTTGTCCCACTATTGGCGCGCTTTTTTTTTTATGACAGCAGAGCAGATGGGTGGCTGGTCTTCCGTTTTCTCGACATCCCAAAGATTCAGGCGTACTTAAATTTGATGGCACGCTTTTGTGTTCAATGATTGCATGGAATGGGTTAATATTTTGCGACGGTATGGCGATAGCCCGGGCAGGCACGGTCAAAAGATTCTTTTTCCTTTACCTTAGGTCAATATTGTGCCTTGAGTGGCTGTCAAAAGGGGCTGTCTTGATTGCAGCGATCACCGAAGATTTCCATAACTGAGACCGATACTCCATTCAACTCCACTCCCCTTTTCGTGTTTTCGTGTTGGTGAATTACTAAATTTATGTTATCAACTAGAGCATTCATTTATTAGCACGCGTTCGTCCACCAGACGTGCTTTCCTGTTCACTTACAGCTTTATGTTAGAATGCTCCCATTTGATAAATTATTCACTGCAATTCCGAAAGAAAAATAAATCACGTGAAACTTGTTTTGACCCAAACCTGAGGCAACCGCGAGCGAACCCTTTTTAATTTGGGGACCCCATCAAACCTACGGACGTCAATAACGGCATTCTACAGCCAGCTCTCACAGCACTCGCGACAATGGCGGACTACGATCAGAGACCACGCGGTGGACGCGGCAATTACAATAACAATCGGAAGAGGAGATATAGAGGTAAACCAAACCCCCACGGTTCCTGGCGCAATGTATATAAATGTAACATCAAGGCAAGGCTGACACGAGTCCAATGTAAAAGATGAAGACGATTACGACCGGCGACCTCAACGACGACGCTACGAAGAACCCCTCTCTGCCAAAGTACGGAAACAACTTCTCGCAATTGCCGAAAACCCCATGAGGCGTGTGGAGGATGAAGTCAGTTCTATCGCCAAAACAGTCTGCGACAATTACGAGGACGAGGAGCTGCGGAATGTATTTTACGACTTGGTTGTTCAGTTGGTGGTCGAGCAGCCCTTCAAGACTCCTTTCGTTGCGGCAGTGGTTTTGGTAGTCAATACGATGCGCAGTGAGATGGCTATGGAGGTGTTGAATCGCGCAGCGGCCCGGACGAATAAGAAGATACAGGAAGGAGAGTGGAGGGAGGTCAAGCTTCTAATGAAGTTTCTAGGTGGTCTACAGGGCTTGCTGGAGGGCGATGGAGTCTGGATTGTTCTACAGGATTTGCTGACCAAAGCTGTGGATTTGCAGACTGAAAATAATGAAGAGGTAGGCTCTGATCTGGTGGAAGGGACGGAAGGTTTTGTGCTAACATTGGAATTAGACTATTGGCCCAGAATTAGTGAAGATAATCCTCTTTACCATACCATATATTATGTCTTCTTCGGCAGCAAACCAGCAGGAAAAGGCTGCGGGGATGGTGGAAAATACGGATATCATTGCCTCGGAACCACATGTGTTACAATCCTTGGTGGACCCATATCCAGGCAATGGTAACGAGGACGCGACGGCACCAAATGGCGTACTGAGCCTTCTACAAAAGCAATTACAAGGCGAGGCTACGAATGAATGGGAGCTCAGTTGTCTGCCAAAGCCCTGGAAGGTTCTATTAGAGACGGAGCAGGAGAACCCTCTGGCGGCTACCACAAAACACCTTCTTCCAACAATCGTCATCCCCGATGTGGTGACCCCAGGCCCTCGACCGCTATTTCCGGAGCTTTACTTCTCCGTTTATGCACACCAAGATGTTGAGACTGTACCGCCAATGTCTGACATTGCGTCCTGCTTGTTACGTGATGCTTTGGTGGACACTATCAATATTCTCGATTTCAACCGAAACGCTACAGCCCGCTTTCTGATTGACATTGATTGCTACTTTTCTCCTGGAACATTTGTTAAGCGAGCGACCCCCTTCGATCGACTTCGAGATGTCGAAGGTGATAAATCGACTTGGAAGCCAGAAGATGTAGCAGTCGATGCTGTTTTCTCTCAGCTGTTCCAACTTCCTAACCCAGAGCACAAATTGGTCTACTACCACTCTGTCTTGACCGAGTCGTGTAAAATCGCGCCAGCTGCCATTGCCCCTAGCTTGGGTCGTGCGATTCGTTTCTTGTACCGAAATGTCGATTCAATGGACCTGGAGTTAAGCTATAGATTTATGGACTGGTTTGCTCATCATTTGAGTAACTTTGGCTTCACCTGGAAGTGGACAGAGTGGATTGACGATGTACAACTTGCTCCTATAGATCCTAAAAAGGCATTCATCGAGGGTGCTTTGGATAAGGAAATCAGACTGAGTTTTGCTCAACGAATCAAGGGCACATTACCCGCTCCATATCAACAATTGATTACCGAGGGCAAGGAGAAAGATACCCCAGAATTCAAGTACAAGGATGACAGTAAGTTTATCTCTCGATATTACACAGCACTCATACTAATTTCTTTCAAGATGTTCCTTTCGCTCAAGAAGGACGTGAGATTCTTGACCTCCTCAAGAAAAAAGCCCCCGAAGAAGAAATCCAAGTGATCATGGACAAGATTCGCCAATTGGCTTTAGACATGAACTTCGCCGACCCATTAGTACCTTGCACCGACGCCTACATGACTGCCATCTGTTTCATCGGGTCCAAATCACTCTCCCACGTCCTCTCATCCATCGAGCGTTGCCGAGAGCGCCTCCTCGCCATCGGCCCACAATCTTCCGACGCCAGATCTCAAATCATCGACTCCGTCATGGGGTATTGGAAAGACCAACCGGGAATTGGAGTTAATATCGTCGACAAGTTACTCAACTACACCATTCTCAGCCCCAGCAGCGTGATCGAATGGGCTGTTGCTCAGAACGGTAGAAGACTCGGCATGTCCTACGTTTACGAGATGGTCGGAGCTACGATTGGAAAAGTCACCAACCGAGTCCGTCAAGTCGTTTCCGCGAAGCAGGTCCCTGGTCTCACTCCTGAGCAGAAGATTGCTACGGGACAGACTGTGGCTGTTGAGAGACAGAGTATGAAGGATCTTTTTACCCTGATGGAGGACTCGTTGGTTAGCTGGGCGACGGGAAGTAAAGACCAGGCTATGGAGAGTGGGGACGGGAATAGTGGCGAGGAAGCTATGATTAGACAGTGGGGTGCTAGATGGCTGAGGGTTTTCAGACGGAAATTCGCGGTTGAGGAGGCGTGGTTTTTGGAGGCGGAGAAGGAGAAGATTGATGTGGAGGTTGGAGTTGCGAATGGGGAAGTTGTGGGTGTTGTCGTTGAGGATGTTGGTATGGGAGAGGCCATCATCGTGGATGATGGGATTGAGTAGAGGAATGAAGAAGATGAGAGGCGATGCTCTGATGTGAAAAAGGTGACAGGGGGATAAGTTGCATGGCATGCATGTATGATTTTTACAGGGGAGGGAAGTGGGGAAAATGTACATTAAATGGGGGTTTGGTTGTACAAGTACAGATTTGGGGAATTTATTATGCAAATGGCTCCTTTTCTTCTTGTTCTCTTGATCATGAATTGGATTTAGGCTTCTTCTGTCTCTGGAAGGCTATCTGGCTTATTTCCTAGTTCAAAGGATTCGAGGAAGAGGACAAGCATGAGGAAGTTCATGCCAGGCAGGACTATCACGCGAATGAGTCTAGGGTCATCCACCTATTTTTCAAGCAACGCCTAGAATTTCCTGGTGCTACGAGGTATGTTGACAAGTATGTAATCCTGCAGGAATCCTCGCCTATCTAGACACGTTTACTCGCTACAGTGCTGATTCTCCGCGCTAGTGAGACTGGGGAATGAGTATTTTGACTCTTGACTCTTGGTTTCCGGTTCCGGAGTCCCAAGTTTAAGGAGAGAGAGAGAGGTATTTCATTGAACTGCGTGCTATCCTGAATCGAAGGAGTCCTCGAGAGGAGGTTCAGGTAGTTTGGTCGAGGATGCAATGTGCTGTTTTCTTCCTTCTTTGACACTTGCCGGCTTGGTGAAAGGGCGGGTTCAAGTTTTTTCTTCCTTTTTTTTCTTCTTTTTTCTTTTTTCTGGAGAATTAATTGGTGACTGGTGAGTTTTTGGGGTGTTTATGCAAAGAAGAGAATAGGGTTACTTCTGACTGTACCTAGAGACCTAGATTATCGTGTCTTGAGGTTGGGGGCGAGACATGGGGGTTTCTTAAGTCAGAGGTTTATTTCTCATGTTTTCTTAAGAGGGGAAAGAGAGAATATCAGACTGATGTGTTGTGAATTTGGTTGAACAAAGACTTTGAAATGGGTATTTGATTCTCGCATGGCCTACTGATTCTTAGAGGTAATGCTATGTAAGCCTATGCTAGTTTCTGTTGATGTTACTTCGTGTCGTATAGTTGAGAGGAGGGGGGGGGTTATCTCTTCTTAATCTTCTATAGAGTTTTTTTTTCCTTTGATGAACTATAGTACACTTGCCGACAATGGAAGGTCCCCTTGATTGTAGAAGGTTTGAAAGATCTAGAGCTTTTATTTGAGGTTCCCATTTTCTTTTACTCAAATGGACGGAAGGAAAGTAAATTATTTGAGTGCAAGAGAGTAGGAGAGAGTTGGAGAGACAACTTCCTTCTAGGCACGCTGTTTTTTGCATAATTTTTAACAACTATTCTCCAAGAAGGTTTGAAGGAAGCAGACTTGGAACTTCAAGACTTTCTTACATAGCACTACTTTCGATGGGGAGGTAATCGGTGGCTGGTATATTCTACTTGTCAATGTCACTTATACAATAAATTAAGTCTAATTAAGTAGCGAGTCGAGTAGGTTTAACTTACAAGTTATGTTATTTACGCGTATTTAGATTGATTGAAGTAATTAATTGAATAAAAGCTTAAAACGTGCTGAAAGTACAACGTAACAAATACTTGCCCAAGTAAAGTCTATTTAAATTAATATTTAAGAGAGTTTAGAATACTCGAGTTATTTAACGAGAGTCAAGGAAGCAGACTGTACCATAATACCTAATTTGGCCGCTTTCTTGACAGTTGTAAGGCTTAATGATGAGCCTAAATCTTTTGGAACAACATTTCAGATATTTTTTCTAGACCTGCTCGCACACCTTGAAGTTGTTATCTCCGCAAGTTTCTCCTAACTGAAGAGGGTAAGATGTATGAAGAAAGATGCCGCAGAGTATTACGAGAGAATGAATGGATTGTGAAAATGGTACACTGAAAATAATAGTCCATACATGAGATTCACATTCCCCCATAAAGATCCAGAAGATATCTCATCCAACCAATCAAAAGCATAATAAACATTCAAGTTTCTGGACTTTGGCCTGGAGTCGGTGAAACAGCAGTAAGTGGACCAATAGAAAAGGACCTGAGTGGATGAGCACTGCTTTCTTAGCGTCAACAGAGCCTCAATCCCAAATTCTTGCCTGGGAAATATAGGAAGAACCGATAGGAGTTCTTAGAGTTGCATTAAGCTTATTCTAATCTTGAACGAGTGGGAGGCGGATAGTAGCCTTATCTTTATGTTACTGCCTAGTATATACATAATGATATTTTGAGGCTGTATTACTATATTAGGGAAGGGACAGCAATTGGCAAGAGGGCGTCAAACCCCACTAATCAAGCAAGGAAAGGGGAGAAGAAGAAAGGGAGAAAAGGAGGGAGGGGGAGAAAAGGAACATATGAGTTTTGTCTTCAAAGCTATGAAACTTCTCTACCAATGACTAGATGAACAACATAATTTTGAATATGGTATCATTTTACATGCTTCTCTTACATAGTAGTTCGCTTTTGAATTAATGTCTCTTCCCAATAGAGAGTTCTTATTCCTGTCCTATTCTCACCTCAACAAAAGTGATGCTAGTTGTCTCCGTCTTCGTGCTCTCCGAGAACGCTCACAACATAGATGATCCCCATGGTCATTTTTATCCTCGCCTAATCAATATGCCTCAACAAAGTCTTACTTTTCGTCACCTCCTATTGTACCCAGGTGGGCCTTGCTGTTGTTGCTGAGGAGGAAATCCAGGAGGGGGCATAAAACCCTGGGGCATTCCTCCAGGAGGTCCAAAACCGGCCGGCATCTGTCCCGGGGGTCCAAATCCTGGAGGCATTTGTCCAGGAACGAACCCGGGTGGATGAAAGTCCTGCGGTCCCCCATAACCAGCTTGCGAAGGAGGTGGACGTTGAGGCAAGCCAGAAGGTGGAGGAGGCAGTGGTTGATTCGGTCTTTGTTGTGGAGGAGGAACCGAATTATAATTTCCATTCTGACGGCCACCAAATCCGGGGGGCATCTGTCCTGGGGGTGGTCCGCCCATCTGTTGGCCTCCCATCTGAGGATCTAGCATTGCTGCTGGGGCGTTGGGAACGTTGCCACTAAGAAGAAGTTGTGCTGGCATCTGGGGTACGTCGAGAACAACATTGTGTTTCTTTGCTTGGCTGGCAAGCATTCTCTCTGCTTCATCACCATGTCTTTCTCCCTTTCCATCCTTCTTATACGCATATTGTACGCTGATATCCTTATTCATCAAGTATTGGCCATTCATATTCGCAATCGCATCATCGGAAGCTTCGAAATTGGAATAAGAGACAAATCCATAACCTTTCGATAACCCGGCTTCGTCGCGCGCGATTTTTGGAGGAGAGATGAGGGAGCCGAATCGCGAGAATGTGTCGTAGAGGGTTTTTTCATCCACCATTGGATCCAGATTTCCAATAAAAAGTTCCGCGCCCACTTCGACAGTCTTTTGTTTATCCGCTGAAGCCTATTTCTTGTCATCAATAAATGCTTCGAGAAATCGAGTTTCTGGGCGCAACTTACCTTGTTTACTCGAATTGGCTTTCCATATAATCTGACTTGGTTCATAATCCTCGCTGCATATTCGGCATCCTCTTCACTGATGAATTCCACGAATCCATAACCTTGGTGTGTCTGCGTTACGCGGTCTTTGGGGAGATGGACATTGACTATTCGGCCGGCCTGGAGCATGAGTTCCCATACCAGACTGTCGCTTACTCGCTCATCAATGTTTCCTATGTAGACAGTTGCTTCTTTATCTTGCTCCCTATGTGGTTTGTTAGTATTCGGTATGGAATTTGGGGAGGAGAATGGTGAAGTACCAATGCCGCGCTCCAGACATGTTGGGCGAGTTGTAAGGAAGCTATAAAAGTCGGATTTATATTTGGATCGCGTTGAGAATCCGTAGCTCGTCAAAGGCAAGAAATATCGCAATATTAAGGTGGGGTGGTAGAGGTGCTGTTGGCGGATTTGATAACGAAGATGAGGCTGGCGAGGCTGAGAATATTTTGCTGTTTTACGACCCGACACGTGACGCAATTATAAGAACCCTTCTAGTTCAGTAAAGAGTAGAAGCAAGTAGACGTTTTTATGATGACTCAATTCAGAGAAATAGGAGGGTATATTATTTATAAGCATTGCCTAGGAGTTTATTCACTGTTGCAGTGTTAACCTACCCTGTAACCTTAAGCCTGAGGCATATAATTATTTAACTGGTGAGCCTTGTCCACTTTTTTCCTTGTCAATTGAACTGAACATGAACATACCATCTCCACCACCACCAAATCATCCCGTGAGTATTGTACACCAAACAATCATACGAGTACGAAATCCGACTAATAGCCATCCAGCTTCATCCAACCCTCATAATCAAAATGCAACTCTCAGAAGAAAGCAAGGTCCAGACTCCCTTTGGTTCATCTCTATAGCTTCAACTGACCCCGGAACAGGAGCGCATTGGAAAGATCATTGATCTCTCTAGAGTCGCAATTCATTAGTACGATAATCTACTTTCGGACCACAGAAGAATACATGCTAACAAGAACCTAGTGGCTACCTTCCCCTGATCATCTACCTTGGTATGGCGCATTGAACATTCACTCAAGTCAACACAGCTGACCGAAACAGGATACACACGTAGCGAGCCTCGACCATCATTCATCAGGTACGCTATCTTTTGCCAGGCTCCAAGAAGCCTAGCCCATGCTAACGCTATCGATAGACTCTTCTCTCCTCTCGCATAAACTTTCTGCCTCCGAAATACCAAATTCACGAATCTCCCAAAAACCACACGAACGAGATTATGGAATGGAATCAAGCAGGTGTACGACTATGTGTCATTTTCGTTTGGGAAAGGGCCAGATAGTCATGTTGTAGCATAGGAAGGCGTTTGTTTGTACAGGAAGGACACAAAGGCCTTGGGATGAGACGGTTGGCACACCGTCAAGAAATATAATTGTACCATCAAGATATTATAGCGCAATCAAGCGCAATCACCACCTTGAAGTGTCCTTTCAGTTTTGAGCTGCTTACCGAAAGTTGTATAGGAGATCCGGGCTTTGTTCCAGGGTTATTGCCTCCCTCTATTGCTTCTGAGCTTCCAGGACAATCTAAGTAAAGTAACATGTGAAAAAAGGCTTGGAATCATTCTAAACTCACTATGATCTTCATTAATATAACCGTTCTTCAAAAATAATAATGAAATTATTGATTTACAAAAGAGAGCCTCGGCTGATACGGCTACATCTGATTTCAAAGCCCCCGCAAGCTCCTCCAACCTTTTCTCTCTCCACACCACCACAACTCCCAACATGATAAAACCAAAGAAACCCTGATGCAAGATCATGCGCGCATCTCCCCCGCGCTGGTCGAGACCATAGCCGGCCTCTCCGCCGGCACAATATCAACCCTCGCTGTCCATCCCCTCGATGTGATCAAAACGCGACTCCAAAGTAAATTATTTGCCCCGCCACCTCTTTCTTCCTATCCATAACTAACAGCACTCCAGTCCAACGTAACACCTCAGCATCTCCCATCGGCGCTTACGGAATTCTAAAATCGCTCCTCGCAAACAAAAATCAGATACAAAGTCTATATCGCGGACTCACGCCGAATTTGATTGGGAATGCTGGTAGTTGGGCTATCTTCTTTTATTTCAAGAGTGTGGTGGAGAGGAGGCTTTGGGAGTTTCATAATCGACCTGGCATAGGTCGCAATGGACGGGAGAAGAGGGGGGAGATAGGACTTAAGCCACTGGATTATTTCCTTGCCTCCGGGATCTCAGGAACCGCCATTACGCTTTCCACGAATCCGATATGGGTCCTCAAAACGCGCATGTTGAGCTCAGACAAAGGGTCTGAAGGGGCTTATGAGGGCATTCTTCATGGGACGAGACATCTTTATAGATCAGAAGGACTTGCAGGATTTTATCGTGGTGTTGGGGTTAGTTTGCTGGGGAACAGTCATGGAGCAGTACAATTTGCCGTCTACGAACCTTTGAAAACTGTTTGGAGGAAATATGTCACCAAAGACCAGGCAATTGCAGACAGGGAAGGAATGGAAGAGAAGTTGGGAAATAAGGCGACGTTGATTATCAGTGCTTTGGCAAAGATTACTGCTGGTACGGTTACGTACCCATATCAAGTCATCAGAAGTAGGATACAAACCTACCACGCGGATGAGAAATTCGGAAAGGGGATTCGAGGTGTGGCTACGAAAGTTTGGAGGGAAGAGGGGTGGAGAGGGTTCTATAAGGGACTTGGGACGAATATTCTGAGGGTTTTACCGGCTACTTGGGTGACGTTCTTGGTTTATGAGAATGTGCGATATTATCTCCCTCGTTGGGATAAAGATCATGATATATAACAAAACAGAAACACTCCAATCAAAACGACAAATACAAAAACAGATAGGTGTCATATCCAATCCCTAACCTCCTCCCTCTCCTCCCTCAGCGCAACATCTGTAAAAACCCTCTTAACAACCTCCCAAAACTTCCCCTCAACCATCACAGCGCCAAAAGCAAAACAATCAACCAGTTCACTCAACGCCCTTCTTAACCTCTCTATCCTGCCTTCCTCAACCAATAGTTTCGTGCCATATTTTTCTACTAACATAAACCAAGCTTGTACGGGGGTGACTTCCCAATCGCCTTTGGGGAGGGATTGGGACATTGCTTTGAGTGTTTGGAGGGTTGAGGAGGATGAAGAGGCGTGGGTGAAGGAGGGGACGGGGACGGCTGCTGTGAGGGCGGGAAAGACGGGTGGGGGTGCGGAGGAGTAGAGGAGGGTTGAGGCTAGGAGTTCGTGGCCGGAAGGGCCGCCGAGGGGGTCGAAGGAGGGTTCTGGGGGGTGGAAATGGGTTCTGCACGGGTGTTCGAGTCTATAGAAGTAAGTTTGATGTGATAAAAGGAGTTTGAATCGAGATTCTAGCTAGGATGTGAATCAGGGGAAAGAACGGTACATACGCAAGTATAAAGTTCACAGCCGTAGTCGAGAAATCTACTTCCTTCTTCACTGGTTTCGCTGGCTGTGGCCCCAGAGATTGTTTAGTGGTCGAAGAAAGCGAATCCCCTTCAGAATCAATCTCCATCAAAACATTATCAAGAAAAGCATCAAAACCCGCCATATCAATACTCCCTCCTCCTTCCACCGTGCTTTTATCCTCTTTTGGGCTAACCTTTAAAATCGTCTTTCTCAATTCCTCATCAAAGAATGTGTTAACTTTCATACTACCCCCGTCAGGAATCCATTGCATATCATCATGTCCATTCAAAGAATCGGGATTTATATTTAAAGGAGGCGGTTCCAGTGGACCTTGGGGGTCGAAATTAAATGGTTGTCCTAGCTGGGTGGTTTGGGGTTGTTGGGGAAGCGAAATGGGGATTTGGGCTTGGAGGAGTGCCTTTTTGATGGTGTTGTTTTCTTGCTGGGCGAGGTGGGACTCGGATTCGGCGGTGGAGATTAAGTTGCGCAGGTCGATGATGTCTTGTTCTAGGTGTTTACTTTGACTTTCGGTTAGTTCCTGGTGAGGGGATGAGTAGGAGTTGGTGGTGCGTTACGCGTAGTTGACTTTTCTTTCTCGGTGTTCTCTGGTGGGGTGTTAGTATGCGTTGAAGAAGTAGAAGGGAAGGGGGGAGGAAGACGAACTTCTGAGCTTTCCGAACTTGAGCTCTTCGTTTCTGCTTTGCGGATAATGCGGCTGTTGCAAAGTCTTCCTCCGGTTCTGTAGCCAGAAACCTCTTAGTAAATAAAACTCCAGGCATTTTCGACAGAACAAATCAACAGGTAAAATACAAGAGAGGAAATGAAATGGCAGAAATAAGTAAATATAGGACAACAAATCAAAATTAAACGACTTGTAGAATCTCAGGCAGGGAAATAAAAAAGCTTTTAAGAGAATAGAGAGGTAATCTTAAACTGGAGGAACCACTGGCTCGTCATTGCATCGATCAAGTCAATCCAAATTCCAGTCTTCCGGAAGTAGAAAAAATGTTTACCATCGGCTCCCTGTATCCCTCCTCCACTCTCCCTATTACTCGGTACAAACTTAAACTTCTTCCCCGTCCGTTGCCAGAAATCGCTAAAGCTACCAGAACCACCAGCAGTAGTCCCAGCCTCGGAAGCCATCTTCACTGCCACCCACAGAACCGGGTCAAACAATTGCCACACGAACACCCTGGATAAAAATGATTCCAAAGATTGTTCCAGAACTCGTTGACGTATATCCGGCCGTATCAAAAAAGATTGGATTGGATGAAGAAGTCCGAGAAGGGGGGTTGAACTTCGTTTTTGTGGCTGGTCCCTATGCGAAAAAGTTACGTCGTGCTAAACCGAGAGCTGAGCGTGGGATCTGGGAAGGATCATTAAAGTTTCGTACTGCGAGTTTGGGTAAGATAGAATAGTATATTGTAACACTTGTAAGCCAGATTGGTAATCGTCGTTACCCGATAAGTTACCAAACAAATTGTAAGAGTAGATAGAGTGGAAAAAGAGAAAAAGGGCGAAACTGGTTGGTCGAGCAATTGATGACTGCAGGCATCACACATAAGCAGCCTGGGAGCACTGGAATCACAATTGCTTATTTGGGATTGGCACATGGTGCGTCAGGGATCAGGAAGTTTCACAAGGGTCTTTGCGGAAACTAGCTATTCAACTTGTGTATTCCTTGGAGGCTATCTCCGTGGAACATTTGTATTATTAGTCCTCATGTAAAAAGTCAACACCTTCTTGTGTTTGGTATGTCGACTCTAGTTGCTGCAAGTATCGTCCCAACTGCTGATCTGTCCGACCTTCTTCGCCAATGAAAGTCTAGTTCCAAATACGATTTCTCGTCCGTTTGATGCTCGTAAAAAACTCTTGGGATGTCGCGACGAGGTCTTATGCATCTTTCCAAATGTTCCTTCACTCGAGTTTATCGACTCTAATTTGCAGTTAGAAGTTCCGCAACGCCAGGAGCAGACAAATCCTCCGGATTTTCCTCCTTTTTAGGAGCCTTTAAAAGATTTCGTCGTTTCTCTTCATCTTCGTGGGACTTGTAACTCGCATATCGTAACGATGTCAAGACCATGAAAGCCATGACCAAGATGCCAATCACGGATCTTCTCGTCAGAACCCAGCGAAGACCTTCTACTTCGGATTTGCTGTCGCTATTTAATGAGACGGTGATTTTGTAATTGAGTTCTTGGATCTTTTTTATAAATCAGCTTTGAGATTCTTTGATTTATGCGTGCTTATTCGAGAGAAAACTTACAGCACTTTCCATAGCTCGTTGTTCTTGTCTGACTGCCATCTTTCGATCATCAAACATACCTTTCAAGTCATCTTTCAAACCCAAAAGTTCTTGAGTGAGTTTCTGATTCAAAATATCAACTTCATGCTGTAAAAGCGTTCTTTCTCTTCGCATAGACTCCTCATTTGCCTTGCGATTATTCTGAACCTCCGTCTTCAATTCTGAGCAAGCAGCTCGAAAGAGATAAGTTTCCTACAACCAGTTTAGCCCCCCTTCATCACCAAACTACTTGGTTGCCAATACTCACATTCTCAACGTCGCTCTTGCTAACCAAACCCTCCTTTGCAACTTCCAAATTCTTCGCCAAAAGGCCCCGCACAGCCTTCATAGCAGTAATACTCTGATCCGTCGTAAACCCTCCCTTCTCAACCTGTTGTACCAATCCATACGTATCAAAATGGTGAACATAAGGCGGAGTTTGTAAATGCGGTGGTTTCAGCGCGTTTTCCTGCTCATGTGTTTTCGGTGGTGGCATCTCGAGTATCGTCTCCGTGGGTGTCTTTGCATCCCCAGCACCAGTATCCGGTTTCTGTCCAATTGGTGTCTTAGAATGTTTACTAATTGCCTTTTCAAAAGGCAAAGAAGAAGATTCTTTTAATATATCCCCCGCAGCTTGCGTTTCTTCTGACAATGGTTCCATAGCAATACTCGCATTCGTTGTGTTCTTTCCTTGAGCTTCGGTATCCTCCTTCGTAGCCCCTTGGTTCTCCACTGTCGCAACTTTATTCTTCTCACTCCCACTCTCCTTTGCCTCTTTCACCTCCTCCTCTATTGTAGAAAGCTTCTCCCCATCCGCCGTCTCAGCATCTGCCACGAAAGGCTCAACCGCTTTCCCATGTCTCTCCACGAATCTCTGTTGTCTGCGCGTGGCCTTCGCGAAACCCCTCGCCTTCATGCATTGTCGCGACGGTAATTGGGGTCTTCGCAGGAAGGTTTGGGTCGTCGATTCGTAGGTTCGGATTGAGCGGAAGAGATGGGGGTAGAGGAAGGTAAGGCGAGTGGTAGACATAGCGGTTATTGGGTTGTGAATAAGTTGGGGAATTTTCGTTGGTGGAAGGTATCTTATCGATATTTTGGATTCCGTTGTCGGCTTTGAGGTCTTGGCACTTGGGTTTGGGTTCTGTAGCTGCTCTACAATCTGCTAGGTTATAAGTATTGTTGTTTTGGTTGGTTGGTTTCTTTTGCTGGAAGGAGATGACTAAAGATATACATTACTTTTGCTAATCAACCTATTCTCTCCTAATTTTGGATATCAAGATTGTTTTTCCAATATGTGAGAAGTATTGGATACTCCGTTATACCTCTATTTGGAACAAACACCATTTCTTGACCATTGCAACCCCGCTTGTATTATAGAAGAAAGTTGATATTCCAATTGAAATTTATAATCTATATTAACCCCAAAAGATAATCTGAGTGAGGGGTGATTACAGTGAGCCTCACTAACAAGGCTGTATGTGCACAGACTTGGTGAACACCTCTCCCCCACCACCACCTTCAGTACCTCAGATCTCTGTGTAAGTACAAATCCAATAACAACCACTACCACCCTAACAATCGCAGTCCAAAATTCACACAATGCATACACCGTAAACCACAACACACCTCATCCAAACCAACTAGGCCAAAATCGCTATCTGTTCACAAACCCAACCCCAAAAATGGCAGCCACCCTCCTCTCCCCCAGCACAACCCTCACATCCGCCGAAGCCTTCTCCGCCCCCCTCCCTCAGGTTAGGCAATTCCACCGCCAACTTACCACCTCCCTCGACGAGAAAAATGCCCGTCTCCGTACCCTCGTGGGTGGTTCCTACCGTCAACTCCTCGGAACCGCCGAAACGATCCTCGAAATGCGACGCAACATCGACATCGTAGAGGAGAAACTAGGTCGCGTAGGGAAGGGATGTGGGAGGAGTGTTGTAGGGAATATGGCGGAGGGATTAGGCACCTTAGATGAGGAGAGGAATGGGAGGGAGAGGGGGCGATTGGAATGGGCTGCTAAGATGAAGGTTTTGAGTGCCTGTGGACTGGTTGTTGGACGGCTTGTTAAGGGGAAGAGGGAGGAGGGGAGGGTGGAGAAGGCGGGTAGGTTGGTTTTGGCTGCTAAGGTTTTGGTGCTGAATCGGCTTTTGGCGAAGAGTACGGGGGATTTGGCAGCAGGACGGAGGAGAGAGGATAGGGAAGCAGTAGAAGAGGCGAGGCGGAAATACGGGGTCTCGAGGAGGAGGGTGTTGGGTGCTATTGAGAAGATGTTGGAGAGGACGGACGGGGAAGAGTCAAGGGAAGATTTGCTGCTGGCTCTTTCAGCGTATAGTCTTGCTACGAGTTCGGGCGCGAAGGATGTCCTGAGATACTTTTTGAAAGTCAGAGGAGAGGCTTTGGAATTGGCATTTGAGGACGATGCGAAGGCGTCGGGGATTATTAAAGCGCTTGAGCTTTACAGTAAGACATTACTAGACGTTCAAGCTGTGGTTATGACACGGCTTCCTCAGGCTCTGGCAGCACTGAAATCAAAACCTTTGCTGAAAGACAATGGCATCAGAGAGATAGAGGGACTTCGACTTGATGTTTGCGAAAAGTGGTTTGGGGATGATATATTATTCTTTACACCCTACATCAGACACGACGACTTGACTTCTCAATTAGCAGTCGACACACTCCGAAGTTGGGCTACCAAGGCTTCGGAGGTTTTGCTGCAAGGATTTAGCAAGTCATTGCAAAGAATCCACGAGTTCAAAACAGTCGTTGATCTTCGAACGAAAATTCTCCAAATCTGGATCAAGGATGGAGGAAAAGCAAAGCGCTTCGATCCTTCAGTCGTCCTGGATGGACTACGAAAGGTCATCAATGACCGTATGGTACAACTCCTCGAGTCTCGAATCAAGAAATTACACCTAGTAGCAACCGAAGTCGAAGGGACATTAGAATCATGGGACGAGGCTAAGAAAGATACCCATGGAAGTCTCTGGGACGAAGAAATGCTAGAGATGGATGTTTCCAACGGTGCCTCCCATTTCCGAGAAGCAATCATCGCCCGAACCTACGGAAGAAACGATGCCGTATCAAGAGTCCACAAAGGCTATCAAACATGGCGAAAACTGGTAGACGAAATTGTCGTTATCATCGAACAACTCAAAAAACAAAGATGGGATGACGACCTCGAGGATATCGAAGACGATCTTACCCTCGAAACTAGAAACACCCTGCTCAGTACCGAAGACCCAAATATGCTACAGGAACACCTCAATTCAGGTCTTGAAAAAGCATACAAAGAGCTCCACGAAAAACTCGCATGCCTTCTATCATCCTACGATGAAAACGAAGAAATAGGACCAATATCAATTTACATCATCCGTCTAATCCGCGATCTCCGAGCCTCACTTCCTCCAAACCAAAACTTACAAGCGTTTGGGCTTTCACTTATTCCAGTACTTCATGAGAGATTGGCCTCGACAGTCTCCACAGCTCCACTGAGAACCTTCTCAAAAAACTTCACAAGGAAGAATGTACTAGGAAGACCATTATGGGAAGGAAACCCGGAGTTACCTGTTCAGCCCTCTCCTGCTACTTTTAAGCTGCTGAACGGCTTGACTTTGGCGATGGCAGGTGTTGGGAGTGATTTGTGGAGTCAGACTGCGATTGTGGTTTTGAAGAAGTATCTGTGTGATGAGTTGGGTAGTTCATGGGCAGAGGCTTTGAATACCCAGAAGGAGAAAGTTCTTGCTGCTCTTAAGCAACCAGAACCACAACCGGAGAAGGAAGACCCAGAAAAGGAAGAGGGCGACGAGAAACCTAAATCAGAATCTACTCCTACCTCACCGATACCAGACAAAGACGTAGAAGAACCACCAAAGCCAAAATCACCAGTTGAAGAACAATCTAGTAATGCCACACAGCCCCCAGATCCAGTAAATCAAAAAGAAAACCTGATACAATCACTCTTCGACATCTTCCTCCTCCAAAACTCCTTTGGGCTTTCAGATTCTACTGGTGCCAATGGCTTACAAAATCTAGGAGAGGAAATAAGGAAGGAAATAGAACTCGATGATGCGGCGAAGAAGAGACTTCAGAATGCGGCTAGGGAGTATTGGAAGAGGACTGGGTTGTTGTTTGGTCTTTTGAGTGGTTAAATATAACAGGGCGTTACAGTAGGGTTCTTAGATAGGTAGATATCAGAATTGTGAAATGAGGGAGGTATTGATACCCATTAATGAAAGTCCCTTCTCTCTCTAATGCCAGCCATATTCGGAGATACATGATCTTCACTACAGTGAGATGAACAAGGAGTTTCGTTTGTATGGTGGAGACCTCAACGTGGGGGCTAAAACATTGCGAGTAAGCCGTGAGTAACTCGCAAATTGCAATCTGGGGGCCAAAAATGTCATCACCCGGCTGGCTTTCTTCTCGCTCAATTCTGGTATCATGATTCAAGGAAATTATCCTTGGTGAAAGCAGGGTATCTTATCCCACGGCGTCAACCCGAAAATGTTCATGACTTTTAATAGTTTAACGGACTATGAATTATCCATACAATCCCCCCCCCCAAAGTTTTACTCCTAGAAAGCTTCCCCATTCAAATACGCCGTTCAGGGAGATTTTCAAGAGCCCGTCAAGTCCAAAAAGTCCAATCTCCGCACCACACAATCTGTCACATCCTCACCCACCGGAGTCCCCTCTTTACTCGACATCATCTCTTTCTTTCCTCCACCCACAGTACCACCTTTTCCAAGCTTTGAAGCTTTAAATTCCTGATATTTCTTCCCCACCAAACCCATAATCTCCTTCTGCGGACTGCCAGGGTTCTCCTCCCGCACAATTCTCATATGTTCCTTGACGAAAGCTTGATATCCACTAACACCCTCGGTTTCCTTCCTCGGCACGGGCTTCGTTTGAATCAATTTGTTTTTGCAGGCTCCACATTGATGTCTTTTGGGATCGATGCTCTTGCTATGTCTCTTAAACTCTAGACCGCAATGTTCACATGTCCAGATGTATTTGTAATCGATGGTGTAAGAATGTTTAGTCGTGACTTCAATGCCGCGATCACCAAAAAGGGCGGAGCATTTGGAAGCCCAGGCCTTGAACTCTTTTCCATGAGGATTCGTCTTGATATTGGAAATCATAAAGTTGGCGAGATGACAGAATTCATGAGCAATTACGTTCAACAGTCGGTCTTCGTCGTCTATTACTTTTTCGGCCAGCTCGATACTTGCGTAATGTCTGTGAGTTGGTTGGATTCCCAAAGATGATTTGATGGTCTCTCTTTTCCAATTCGCTCGGCCTGCAGTAGTATTCAATTTCTTCGACCAGATAATCTTGATTCCTCCTGTTGAGGTAGCGAGTTCTGAAACCTTTCCCTGTGTAATCTTCTTGTCCAATTCGAGGAGGAATGACTCCGCTATAGCATGCTTCTTTTCCGAAAAGGCCTTCTTCGCGTCTTTAACTAGGCGATCTTGCTTGGCAAGAGTTTTCTTGGTTGGAGAACAGAGGAGTTTTCCCGAAGAATTGTCAACGGCTTTGGCTTTGGGTGTTGGTTTGATAATTTTCCGGGGTGAGTACTCATCATTCCAGTCATTGATCACATCTTGACTCCAAAACGCATCGGAGCTTTGCTTATGTGGAGAATCGGGGATAATTGCTGGTTTCTTGTAAGGTGACATTGGTTTGAGGTCTGGACTGCTAGGTGGTGTTTCAAATCGAGTTTCTTTGGAAACTTTTCTGGGTTTAGTTTCTGACGGGGAGCTGTTTTCATTAGTATTCATACCTGATATTTCAGAGCTGCACTTACTATTGAAGAGTAAAGGGGTTATCTGTGTCGAAATTGGATGTTTGCTTATTTTTTAGCTTGCTGCCCTCCTTGGTGGGTTTGGGTTTGCTCGACTCTGGCTTCCTGGTTTTGTCGTCTGAAGACCTGCTCTTCTCCCCCTCCCTACTCCCCATACTGATGTCCAAAGTTCTCATCGTTCTTTCCAGTTCCAAATCACTCTCGTCTTTGGAATCTAGAGTGAAAAAGGGGTGTCTCGAAACCGGGCACGTTTCTCTTGATATTTCGGATATCACCTTTGTTGGCTTTGGTTTCGATGGTCGAGCATTTTCTGAAACTTCCTCTGAGATCCCACGTATTTTGCTGAAATTTTCATCTTTTGAACCAAGTCCAAGATTTCGCATCCCAAATTCAAGATCCAATTCTCTCTTTTCCGTCTTGAAATTTAGCGCCGGTGGATCTTTCGTCTTTTCCAATTCCTCATCAGGCGTCCTTTCCCTTCTTCCCCGTACCAACCTTCTTACACTTCTCGGTGGCTCTCTCTGCTTTTCTACAAAACTCTCGTCATCAAGATCTTCAATTCCGACGCCCTCCTCCTCGCAAAACGTACTGTCAACACAATCGTCACTAACAATAAAGCCTCCCAAGTCATCTTCATCGCTCTCACTAATTTCGATAGCCACCCTCTCTTTCTTCTTCCTCCGAGGACGTTCCAAAACTTCTTTCTCCTCTACAATCGTCGAATTTTTTGGTCTTCTCTTCGCAATCTCAGAAGCAGTGGTGGTCGAGCTGGTACGGGAATTGGTGATGGGTCGGAGAAGAGGATTCTCAGCTTTCTGTTTAAGCACCCTCTTTTTCGGTTTCGTCGTTGATTTTCCAGATAATGATTCCTCTCCTTCATTTTTGATACCAGCTTTCTCCCTAGATGGTGCCGTGATTTTGGATGACCCTGTTACGCGTTGCGATCCCTGTTTACATGCACCCACGACCGTCTTCCTGGCGCCTTTGACAAGCTCCCCAATATCGGGGAAATCATCATCGCTGCTTCCTACATTCAGCCTCTCCATCTAGTCTCGTTGTCGTCGTAATCGTGAAGTGTTGATAACTAATTGAGGCTCCATAAAAATTATTGAAATCAATGTCGTTGCAAGTTATTTTTCGAGGTTCAGGTTGCTGTGTTGACACAGCAACACCCTTGCCACCCACCACGCTAAAAATAGCTCCAACACCACGAACGCCAAAACCCTATTGCCGATATTAAGTATCGTAGAGAATTTAAAAAGTAACAGAGTAGCCTCACCATAGTTTGGTAACGATGGAGCAGTACTCCAGGTGGTGTGTTTTCTGGCGTTGCAGTGAATGTTCCCGCAAGAAACGTGACATCAAAGGTAACGTGATTTTGTTTGTTGGTTCTTCATCAGACCGGCTTTCAATCTATGCTTAAGTCGTTCAATACTCCAAGCCCGATTACTTTCATATCCCTTCTTTTACGGCTTAAAAAAACGACGAAATGTCAACCATCGAGTTCCAGCACATGTCGGATCTTCACCTCGAGACTCCCAAAGCCCGTCAAACATACCAGGATTTCGAAATCCAACCACGATGCGAATATTTAGCCCTTCTCGGAGACATTGGGAATATAGTAGACCCACGTCACTTTACTTTCCTGGTGGAGCAGTTGATAAAATTCGAAATCGTCTTCTGTCTACTTGGCAATCATGAGCCATTCGGCCTGACCATGTCACAAACCAAAGCAGCAGTTCTCGACTTTCAACAACGAGCTGATGAGCTCCATCTCTCCCCGGAATCCTCCTTCGGTCGCTTTGTCTTTCTAGACCAGACGAGATTTGATCTTACAGATTCAATAACTGTGCTCGGCTGCACCCTTTTCTCTGCTATTTCTGACGAGCAAAGACAATCGGTATCCCTCTTCTGCCCCGATTTCTCAGAGATAGAAGAGTGGTCCGTCGATTCACATAATGCATCTCATCAATCTGATCTCAGTTGGCTCAGCTCTCAAGTCGAGGTAATCTCACGAACCGAGCCGCATAGAAAGAACGTAATCTTTACTCATCACAGTCCAACAATGCTTGAAGCGGCGAATGACCAAGACATCTGAAAGATTCTGCAGAAGTACGATCGGCAACTGTCACTGATCTTTCGAATCAAGCTTGCTGGAAGAGTGGAAGTGTCGTGCTTTGGGGTTTCGGACATACACCTTTTAATTGCGATTTCGTGGATCCGGAGACGAAGCGGAGAATCGTTGCGAATCAGAAGGACTACCGGAGAAGCGAATCGGATACTTTTGAGGCAGCCAAAGTTGTGACCGTTTAGCTGAAACGCAAATTTGTGATCAGGGTGAAAATGGCCAAAGAAAACGAGTGGATCCGAGAATGGTGGCATGCAGCTGTGAGAAGAGGGGACTCAAATCAGATGCTAGTTTTCCAAAATGCATGGTACTGTTTGCAACTCAAAGCAATCTCATTGCTACGATACAGTGGTTAAAGAACTCCTAAAGACACCCTTCTCATATGCCTTTGCTTCAAAGCTGCCTTTTTGGATTTCTTTGCTTCTCCTCACATGGTAGATGTGCCGATTTGTAGTGGTGAAACTCTCCTCTTTTAGGTCCGCGGAGACGATATCATAATGAACCTCTCGATGCTCAGGCTTCAGATTCTCAGCATAGCTATTACTCTTTACCGGTTCTCCTTTGGAATCCCGTAGATAGTAACAGTAGTTAACAGCGTATTAAATGAGTAGAGTAGAGTAGAGTAGTGACTACTACTCTACTCTACTCATTACTACTCGAGTAGTACCGGCCGAGTAGGACCGATCGGACTAATGCTCTTGCCCCTCTATTTACTACGTAACTTCTTTAATATTCGTTTTAATAAATTAGTTATTAATCATAGAATTATAAATATAAGTACTAATATTATTAATATTTAGCTTTATAAGCCTTATAAATACTCAGAAACTACTTTACTATATAAATATCGGTAATTGACATAAATGCTACCTTTTTAATTATTAAAGACAGAAATGCCACCTAATTAATTTATTTCTAATAGAAATGCTACTCTTATACTATTCATTTATTTTATACGCTCCTAGTACGTTTTTTGGTATATTCGTCATTTATTTAATATAAGTAAAATAGTAGTATTTATATTAGAAATAAAATAGTAGCATTTATATTAGTAAAATAGTAGCATATCGCATAAAAATAGTAAATAGTAACTAAGCATATATAGAATTAAAGACCTTCTCTAAGCAAAGACGTTCCTAAAAACAATACTAAAACAAGCGTATTAATAATCTTAAAGCATATATAATATGCTACTAAAAACTAACGCCCCGTGCCTTATACTAACAGACATAAATGCCACTATTCCTATTTCATTATTTTAGTACTAAAATCACTACTAAATAAATGAATAGCATAAGAGTGGCATTTCTGTCAGAAATAAATTAATTAGGTGGCATTTCTGTCTTTAATAATTAAAAAGGTGGCATTTATGTCAATTACCGTATAAATATATATAGATTACTAAGACTACTCGAGTACTACTCGAGTAGTTATAAGTAACTACTCTACTCTACTCATCTAATCCGCTACTTATACTCTACTCTACTCTACTGATCACTACTCGAGTAGTACTCGAGTAGTCGAGTAGTCTGTCAATACGCTGGTAGTTAATAATAGATCTAATGTAATAAGCAAACCCCAACCGATCTACATAAACCTGAGACGAAATATTGAGCCAAAATTCAATCATCGAGTCCAAAAAGTTATGGAGAGGTGGAAGAAAATCCTCCACGCCATCATTCAATTCATAATACCAATCTGCCGCATGAATTAGGACAATCCCTGTTGAAGATTGTGGATTGGCAATTCGTATAGCTCGGGTATTGAATTCTGGATCGTTTTCGATTTTGGAATCTGGGGGAGTTTCTTTGGACCCCTTCTTCCAAAGAATGTTTGCCGCTGTGCGTGGATTCTCTACCAAGATATTCAGATCCCAAACTTGGGTGTCACTCCCGTGGAGAACAAGTAGGTGCTCGAGCCAAAGTACACAACCAACTTACTTCTCGGCCAGCAACCTGCAGACATCGTAGCGAGAGCTATTTGTGATTAAGTTAGACCTCGCTAGGTCATTGAACTAAGGCGTCCACGGATTAAACATGTTATAGCGCAATATATTTAATTTAAGTTTCCCCATCGTGGCGATTAAGAAGATAGTTATGCTAAGAAGGAATCAAGTCAACACTAGACCTCGCAAGTAAAAAAACGAGACATACGTCTCAGTCATAGCACACAAAGGCTAACAGAATATCAATCATATGCTCACAGTAGGCTTAGAAAGCTGTCTAGAATATACTAGTATTCGCGAGGTCCACAGTTGGATAACTAATTTAACCCTCATAAAGCCAGTCTTGCACACCGCCTTAGCTTTGCCACAAACCCTTCATAGATTCCAGGTTTCCAACGCCAAATCTCCACACGGCATGAAATGTGGCCTGTAGAAACCCTGGGCAGAAGCGTTGGGTCTCTATCTGGCCAGGTAATATTGTAGAGTCTTACTTTGATCTAGTTTACGACCGCGGCGCAGGCTTGGAATCCAAGCATAAAACTCGTTCAGCGCTTGTCCTACCACAAATCTTATATGCCAATAATGGGCTATTTCTTGAAACGTGTGTTCTGCAAAGAGTTCAATCGTATCGCATTGCCCCTTCTCTTTCTAGGTTACATAGAGAACCTGGAAGATGGCCTCGAGACCATATATGTTCACTCGAAGATTTATTTTCACTGTCGGCGTCTCATAAAACTTTTCCTTACGAGTTTCCTTAACTAAATTAGATCATATGCAGGCCGTGGTCGTCTTATAGCCGAGCACTCGAAAGTAGTTGGTCTTTTATATTTCGATACTATTCTCAAGTTTCTTGAGCAGTATATATACATTGTCCTAGACGGTCCAAATTTTTATGTTCTTACTTTATTATTACATCTACAATATCATCTCGTTAGAGTGTACAATTATTCTCATTTGGCGGTTTCTAAAATCCAACTGTTATCTTTCTTTCAAATTTTCCTCTCAACTCTACCATATGCTTCAGCTCTTCAGAGGAAGATGAGCCCATAGCATCAAGGCCGGCTCAAGTTCCGCCACAAAACATGCCACCTACAGGTAGGAGTCGAAGAAGAGAACAACAGAAAGGGCGATGACACCGCAAAAACGAGAAGACTTCTTAAACGCGGCTCGAAATGTTTTTAGTAACATGCCATATGGTGTCATTGGTAGAACGGCCTTAGCCCAATACGGTAACAGACGGACGACCTCGGATTTAGATATTATGGTTCCAAACAATGTGATGAACGTTATAGAGGGCCAATTAATTCGGAACGGGATAGTCCGCACAGCTGGCCGAGGGATTAGGTATACTTCCCCGAAGCTTTTTTACTTCTAGGGAAACAACAAATCTAGTCTTTGAGGCTTATTTGTTGATACAATTAAATATTTGCTTCACAAAAGCTAACGTTATTCATTATTATATCGCCTCAGTTAGAATATGCTACGGCCTTGATATTTCTTTCGACACTGCCCTTGATCAGGTATTCCGAACGCCAACTACGAATTTCCGAGTCATGTCTTTAGTTTTCCTTCTGAACTCCCAGGCATACTCTTATATTACAGCGATTAGGCCCGGATGCACAACAAAAGAAGGTGAGCGATTCTCAAGACATTCTCTTTCTTCTTACAGCTTTAGCGAAGAATAAAACAAGATTGAATAGACAGCAATGTCGATGGGTTGTGGATTATGATTTCTGGAACGCGTTTTGTACTAGTTACCAGGGAACCGAGCAACGGTTTCAAGCTTTAGGTTTGCAAAGAGACCCAACGCCTAGCTCGAGCACGACGAAGTTAGATATGAATCCATACTCGCCTGTGAAATGTAGCGAAAATTCTCTTGGTTGCTTCAAGCGAGTGTGAAAATGAGCAAGTAATTATAGGTAGCAGGTAGAGACAGAGTTTGAGCAGGAGGTAGAAGGTTTCATATTTTATATACAAGAAATAATTTTTCCACATAGTCAAACTAACTAACTTACTATTTGCAAATACAGCTGTCGAGGTCCTATCAAGCGAAGCTACTGCTAATCACCCAGCTCGCATCATTGTTAAACGAGCTAGCAGCATCGAACGAATGGACACCGCCGTTGCTTGCAGCATAACCTACTGTTGAGTAGTGGCGGATATAGCGGGTGGGGTAGCTCCAAGCTCGAATTGAAAGACCCTGGCCATTGAGACCGCTTTGAGGGCAGAATGTGGCGTCTTCCTTGAATTGCTTGGTGCCGTCATTGGCATTAAGTAAGAGTCCGAAGTTATAGTGTCGCAAATAGCTTCCGGCCGTGTCAACAGACTCAAACGAGAAGCAGGCGCTGTTGCCGAGGCCTGTATGAACTATCCAGCTCGCTTGTTGCTTGAGAAGTGTGGCGCTGGACGATGACACGACCTGAATATTGACAGCTGTGCTACTGTGGGTGAGGTAGTCTGTCGTAAAACCAGATGTAGTGGCTCGCAACGAGATCGAGGAGCCAACCGTGAGAGCGGTTCCGCTGGTCAACGATGTGGTAGCATATTTTGCTGCGACGATGTTTGCTTGCACCGAGGCTTCAGTTGCATCGGTTGGATATCCAGTGGTCATCACACCCTCGTAGAAGGTGCCTTGGGCACTGACACTGTTATCACCGCCAATTCCGAGAATAAGAGCACCCTCTTTCTTCATGGGGTTATAGCCTGTAGCAGTTGGACGCACGCCGCTGTAGTAAGTCGAAAGGGAACCTGAAGCAGCGTTCGCACCACGAATGGCCCAGTGGTTTGCCTCCCCCTTGAGCATCGCAGTGACAAAGCGGTAGGTGATTGACGGATCACCAGCATTGTTGCCAGAGTTGACCCCAGAAAACAGACCGTTCTCCAAGTCTGCCATAACCCAAGGGCCGCTCCCAGCTCCAGAACCCCATGCTGTACTATCTCCATAATAGATAGCCTCCATGTGGCCGTTTCCAGTGTCAGTACTGCTGGTCTCGGCGTTACCATAATCAAAGCAGCAACCTCCATTGTAGTGAGTCCCGTCGAGAATGGCGTACATGCCCTCGGCCGCATCTTCAAAAGTTGTTAGTTTGGTATGGATGAGGGAATGGTTGGGAAGTTGACTCACCACCTGTGATGGCACCGTTAATCGCATTATTGCGGTAGCCTGTGCCAGGCGAGAAGAAGACTCCGTATGCCTTTTGGCCATTCAAAGTGACAGGTGCTCCAGTTGCGCTTGCAAAGTTATCGTACCCGTTGGTTTCCGGACCACGAAAGCCGCCTGGAGGAGCTTGTGTAAGGTGATTGCCCTTGCCAGACTGATCATATATGATAGTGATGAGGCAAGTTGTGCTTGCACAGAAAGTGTCTTGGGCGGCAGCATTGGCGACACCACCCGCAGATAGAGGCGCGATTGTAGTCGTGGTATTGTCAGATCCACGCTTGACCTGGTAGAGTGATCCGGAGAAGGCACTATACAGAGCTCGCGTAGTACTGTGTGCAGCGTAACAAGGAGTGCCACCAGATGCGTAAATATCGCAAGGTCCAGCAGAGACAACTTGGATAGAGGCCGTGGCAACGAGGCCAAGAGCAAAAACGAAGCTTGATCGTGAGAACATGATTGATGAGTCTGCAAACGAGCAGAATCATCGTTGAGAATCCGGCATGTCCTTGACTTTAAACCTGCGTATCTTGCCTGTGTACGAGACAGACCCCTCTTGCACTGCTTTTTGCGTAAGGGGGGCTGTGAGTAATGCTCCAATTTCTGACTCTGTTAGCACATCCATTATAGCCATATTTCCTCCAATAATAAGTGTTTCCCCGATAATTAATCCCAATTCGAAGTATATTCCCGGGCATTATCACATTCAACGAGTCGTTAGTCGGTAGAAGTTGAGAAGGTGCAGGAAATTAAGTTTTTTCCCCTGAAAGTGGAGCCGCAATAAGTCAGGTGAGGTCGTTGTCATTATTAGGCTATTTGTAAACAACTTCCACCGAGGCATAACGGATGAGGAATTTTCCAGCGCGGGGCCCCAGATTTTTTATCTTGAACTCCTCACTGGTGCGCATGCCCCTTAAGCGACCCCGCATTTTGGCTCTCGAGCTTTTGAATGGTGCGCTTGCTTGAACGGTCGTCGTCCTATTCTCCTATTCTCCGCAACTCATGGTGCCTCGACATCTATTTCTCTGGTGTCATTGGCGGAACAGTCTTGGTCTACAACTTCGGGATCAAATTTCAACATTTCAAACCTTGTACAAATTGGGAATGAGAACAGCTGTGCGATGAATTATGCATATTACCTGGAAATCTACAACAGTTAAGAAAGATGACGAGGCATGCGGAAGACGCGGTCAAAAGTATGGAGAATACAGGGCAGTGCACTATAGAGCCCTAGAATCTCCAAAACAAACACGTATGCAACTGTGAACTAGTGCGATGAATACTTCTTTAAGTGGTTGGGGAGTATGCTTCCGGGACTTCAAACATAAGGTTTACGACTACCTACCGGGGCTTTGATTAGTTAATGGGAAAAAGGGGGCGATATAGAGTAACATAATCAAGATTCGTTGAGACTCGTACTATCCCCCCTAATTACATTGTATGCGCACAGACATTTGCTATACTAAAACGACCGTGCGCATACAATGTATTTCGGGGGGGATAGCTCTACAGGGACGGCTCCAGAGACGGATTTTGGTACTTACCAGAGTCACAGTTGTAAAACTTTAATAAAACTATAACTAGGACTAGAAAAGCTAGAAGCTTCGAGATTAGAGTAAATTAGTATCTGATAGATCTTCTTAATTTTTTGTTTTATTTTTGCGAATTTCTTTTAGAACTTAAGAAGTTATAAGGTAGTAGGCCTAGGCTGGACCAAAATCCGCCTCTCGAGCCGTCCCTGTAGAGGATAGTATTACTCCCCCCCTCCAAATAGACGTTAAACCTGAACCTTCTTACTTTGGTGCAACATCCGCATGATTGTTCTCAGCTGTCAATTAATTAGAGAGAGGGGGGGAGTAGAGGTTGACGTAGTCTCTCATATTTAAATATATCCACAGCCTACTAGACTCAAAGCGAACTTCTATGTAAAACACTCGGATAGTCAGCGGAGCGTCATAGAAGAACGAGCAAAGGAGCTAAATTACATAAACAAGAACGAATTTGTGCCAACTATGAGTAGGCCCGAATGCGCAGCAAAAGAAAGTGAGTGGGGCGATCAGAATATAGTCTTTCTTCGTACTCTCCCCCTCCTTAAATGTCTGTAGACCGCACAGACATTTCACAGCCAAACTACCCTTGCATATGACAGATACTTTAGAGAGGGGGGTCCTCCTCGTTTACGAGACGAACCATCGATTTGAGTACAGGCTCCTGTCTACAACACCCTTACTTGTTAAGTTTTAATAATAGGAAAAAAAACTATAAAAAATACGAAATAACTTCCACTCGATTTTAAAGAAGCTAATTAATCTTAGAGTTCGATACTTATAACTTTTAGATTCGTTGTTATAATTTTATTATAAGTAGTTTAATAGTGTAGAATATACTAAAATCAGCGGATCGTTTCGTATACGAGGAGAGAGTATAGCTTTAACAAATAATCAAATATAACGACGATTTGTGAAATATTGTTCCTAGAATATATTTCGTCGCACTTATTAGGAAATAAAACAACCTCTAGATTTAGAAAGATTCTTCGTTAACTACTAAAAAAAAAACAAATATAAAAAGCTAGCGTTCAGGTAATAGTGCTTACTATTAGATTTAGAAGATATAAGAAAGTGCTTGAAATTATTTAATTTTCTTATACTAGCGTTAGATATAGAATAGAGTAACTTATAAAATACTAGCTTTAATAAAACCCGAGTAGTTTTAAATACTAACTTCTTAATAATTACTAAAGTTAAAATCTACTAGATAAGCTATAAATAAAACTAATAAATTTTATAAATATTATCTTTCTTAACTATTTAAAGTCTAATCTTATCTTCTATAAGCGTACTTTATTACTATCTATATAGAGAAGCGAGAGACTCGTAGTAGAAGAAATATTAAGAATATTTCTTTCGCGTATATATATCTTTTAAATAATAATATAGCGTTTTTAGATATATAAAGCTAGATAGAATACTATAAGCTCTCTTTTTTCTTTATAGCTTACTTTTCTTTAAGATTAAGCTTTTTGAAATAGACTCTTTTTATAGTATTAAAAGAACTATATCTATTTATAAGTTATCTATTATTAAACTTATATATAATACTAAGGTTTATTAAGTATTAGTTAATAAACATCTTACTTACTATAAGACTTTAGTATTAAACCTTAGTCTATAACTGTTTTTTCTAGTAATATCTAGAAGGTTTAGTTATATAAACATATAAAAATCTTCTATTTATAAGCTATAAAAGCTTTAAGTATTTACTCTAGAAGTATATTTAGTATTTTACTTTTTATAATAACCTAGTATCTAAGCTATTCTAGATAGCTAGAGATATCTACTATATATAAGATTTAGCTATAGTATATTTAGCTTTTAGCGATATTATTTTATTTTATCTAATTTAGAAAGGTTATATATATCTATACGTCTATCTAGACTTTTAGACGTACTTCGTAGAGTTTAGGCTTTTATATTAGCTAACGTATATTATTATTCAGTTTTAGACCTCTTTTATATTATCTAAACCTCTTATATATAGCTACTTACTCTCCTAGAGTTAAAAAAGACTAGTTTAGCCTTTTCTTCTATATTAGAGCCTAGTATCTACGTATATTATTCTACTAAACGCACTCTTATATATCTCTTCTATAGTAGTATATATTTCGTACTATTATACTCTTCTTATAACTAGAAATCAAGTTATTTAAGTCTTTTATTCTTATCTTATACTTCGACTTATAACTCTTTTTTTATTAACTTTATATAATCTTAGTTAAGAGATTTAGTGATTCTTAAATATCTTAGATACTAATAATACTATAATTCGTAATAAACTATATATAAAGATAAGTAGATTTCTTATATAATAGAGTAGATTATTATCGCTATTACTTTAGTATATAAGTATATATACTAAGAGTTAAAGTTTAAGCGATAAAAGTAACTATCTTTAGTATAACTTGTTACGGAAAAAGGGGGGTCTCACGTGACCCCTTTTCTCTATATATATAGCAGAGTTTTCATCTTCTAAATTCAAGCTTCTTAAAGCGTTTTCAACCCAAAAATACGTCACAGTTATAAGCCCGGTTTATACCTAGAGTGTAATCTACAACTTCTGCTTATATATTTATTATATTACTACGTATTTCAAAGCGCTTTCTACTATTAGAGTTAGCGTAACCAACCCCTCGATGCTCACGTTCGACGAGCATATAGAAGCCCTTCGTAGAAGGCATAAGACTCGTAGTAGAGCTTTCCTAACTTCGAATATAAGACTCTTCTAACGAGCGCGAATAAGGACTCTTCTAATAAGCGTGGACAGGACTCTCTTATAGAACTCTCAACTTCGAATATAGCGAAAGCTCTACTATAAGTAGGTATACCTCTTCGGCAGCTTACTCTCGACGAGCTCGTACAAAGCTCTTCGCAGAAGGTAAAAGCCTAGCTATAAAGCTGGCCACCGCTACTCTTAGAGGTGCCTTTTCAAACTAGAAGCCTAGCAGCGCGCTAGCTACCTTAAGAGGTGCTCGATAAGAATATCTAGAAGCCTAGTACTCTACGAAGCTAGTATATAACGCTAACTATAAGCCACCACCTCTAACGAACGCTACCTACTCTTTACTAAAAACACTGAAGCTAGAACTAAAGTAGAGTCAGAGCCGGGGTATAAGAGAGGAAGTTAGATAGAATCTAGGAGTAGGAACTTACTCTTAAGAATATTATCTAGGATTACTATTTAGGAGTTTAAAGCAATATATATAGCTCTATAGAACTTAGAGTAGGAATAGGAGGCGATGTAGTTAAGAGGTTCTTTTGTAATCTAGTTTAAGTTTATAAGCCTAGAAAGCTGTCGTTTTCCTAGACCTAAGAGATATATTACAGAAAAAGAGAGGTCTTACGTAACCCCTTTTCCTTATATATATAGTAGAGTTTTCACCTCCTAAATTCAAGCTCCTTAGAGCGTTTTTAACTTAAAAATACGTTATATAACTATTACTATTATATTAATACTATCTCTTTAGTTATTCTTATACTCTACGTATAAACGCGTTTAGTAGTCTAGTTTGAAACTACTCTTATTTAAGATAGTTTTAGACTAAAATCTAGATAGCTTTGAACTATAATACTACTAAGCTAGTTTAGGAGTACTAAGATATTAAAATCTAAATTAAAGCTATTTATATATACTTTATATATTTCTATCTCTTTATTTACGCTCTCTCGCTATTCTTGATAACTTCTATCTTATAGAATTCTTTCTAGTTAAGAAACACGTCTATAGAGCGTGCTTAAGAGGCCTTCTTTTTAGAGGCCTTTTTAGTAGTTTTTAAAGCCTTTTTAGTAGACTTTTTAGTACTAGAAGTAGCATTAGTCTTACGCTATTCTAGAGAAGGTATATTAATTAAAAAGAAGAATAAAAGAGTATAAAAGAGGCGATAGAAGTAGTAGAAGTAGTAGAAGTAGATAAGAGAAACTTAGCTTATATACTTATATTATAAGCTAACTTATACTAAAATATTTTTTTTTTTAGTAAGGCTTTTTAAATATAAGATTATAAGTAAATTATTATTTAATTTCTATATTATTATATACTTTAGTAGAGTTTAAAGAATAAGATAATAATTTAAATATTTAGTCGCGTTAGAGATAGAAATATAAGATTAGAACTATATTCTACTAAATCACGTATAGTATAAGAATAGCTAAAGAGATAGAATCTCGATAACGTTAATATAATAATAATCTATCTAAGATAGAATTTATTTATTTCTTATATAAATATTCTAAAACTATTTTAAAGATTATATATACTAAGAGCTTACTTAGCTTATATATATCTAGAATATATATTACTAAAAATCGTAAGATAATATATATATATATATACGAGATATCTCTTCAGTTATTCTTATATCTTACGTGATTTAGTAGAACGCGGTTCTAATCTTATATTTCTAGCTCTAATATAACTAAATATTTAAATTATTATCTTATTCTTTAAACTCTACTAAAGTATATAATAATATAGAAATTTAATAATAATTTACTTATATTCTTATATTTAAAAAGCTCTACTAAAAAATAATCATTTTAGTATAAGTTAGTCTATAATATAAGCTTATCTACTTCTACTACTTCTACTACTTCTACCACTTCCACTACTACTTTTATACTCTTTTATTACTTCTTTTTAATTAATATACCTTCTCTCGTAAGGCTAATACTACTTCTAGTACGAAAAAGTCTACTAAAAAAGTCCTTAAAAAGAAGGCCTCTTAAGTACGCTTTATAGACGTGTTTCTTAACTAGAAAGAATTCTATAAGATAGAAGTTATTAAAAGAGTAGAAGAGATTAAATAAAGAGATAGAAAGAGATATACCTCTACTATATATAAAGTAAGTATAAATAGCTTTAATTTAGATTTTAATATCTTAATACTTTTAAACTAGCTTAGTAGTATTATAGTTTAAAGCTACCTAGATTTTAGTCTAAAACTACCTTAAATAAGAGTAGTTTTAAACTAGACTACTAAACACGTCTATACGTAGAGTATAAGAATAACTAAAGTAATAGTAGTTTCTAAACGTCTCTTAGCGTATTACTACTTTTTAGTATACTTTTAGTACTAAAACTAATTAAGAACTATACTATAAAATAGTAAAAGTATACTCGAGATCTAAAGAATACTAAGCTTCTAAAAAGAAGACTTTATAATATAAGATCGCTATTTATTAGTATCTCTTTAGTTATTCTTATACTCTACGTATAGACGTGTTTAGTAGTCTAGTTTAAAACTACTCTTATTTAAGATAGTTTTAGACTAAAATCTAGGTAGCTTTAAACTACGATACTACTAAGCTAGTTTAAGAGTATTAAGATATTAAAATCTAAATTAAAGCTATTTATACTTACTTTATATATAGTAGAGGTATATCTCTTTCTATCTCTTTATTTAATCTCTTCTACTCTTTTAATAACTTCTATTTTATAGAATTCTTTCTAGTTAAGAAACACGTCTATAAGGCGTACTTAAGAGGCCTTCTTTTTAAGGACTTTTTTAGTAGCTTTTAAGGCTCTTTTAGTAGACTTTTTCGTACTAGGAGTAGTATTAGCCTTACGAGAGAAAGAAGTAATAAAAGAGTATAAAAGTAGTAGTAGAAGTAGTAGAAGTAGTAGAAGTAGGTAGGCTTATATTATAGGCTAACTTACGCTGAAATAATTTTCTTTTAGTAGAGCTTTTTAAACATAAGAATATAGGTAAATTATTATTAAATTTCTATATTATTATATACTTTAGTAGAGTTTAAAGAATAAGATAATAATTTAAATATTTAGTTATATTAAAGCTAGAAATATAAGATTAGAACCGCGTTCTACTAAGTTACGTAGAGTATAAGAATAACTGAAGAGATACTATTATTTTTAGTAGAAGTAGATAGAAGACTAAGAAGTAAGATAGCGTTACTCTTTTAAGTATTGAAAAAAAATATAGAAGAGGTTTATAGTAAATTAAGAAATTAGCTTAATAAATAGAGAGAGGTATATATATATCTTCTTTTATACTAAGTAACCTCTATTCTATTAATACTACTTTCTATTACTTTTAATATTATATTAAGCTCTTTTTAACTTAATAATACTCTTAGGCTATCTATCTATCTATTAATATATTCTACTAAGAGAATATCTCTAAGACGTAGTAAATAAGTTATTTATAAGAGTATTATTACTAAAGCTAGTAATAGCGCTATTAAAGCACTCTAAGCTTAACTAGTAGAAGATAATAATACTAAGAACAACGAGCGCGATAAATAAGTTAATAAAGTATACTATAACGCTTAAGTAGCTATATAAGTATAATATACTCTCTAAGACGCTATTATTAACTAAGGTAATATTATAAACAGCGGCGTCGCTTACTATCTACTCTATTAAAGAAGATAGGTATAAGTATAGTAGAACTAGAGTTAAGCTTAAGATAATAATAGAATAGACTTCTACTTATAAAGTATAGATAATAATAACGATAATAATAATATTAACAAAGCCTCTCTCTAAGACTCTATCTAAGTAAATAAGCTAATTAATAATAGACCTCCAAATAGCTCTCTTCTCTTTTAAAGTAACTAATACTCTTAAGTTAATAGATATATAAATAGATATAATAGTAGATACTAGAGTTATATAAAAAGACTATTTAATAGAGAATATCTTTAGAGTTTTCCTCTTAAATATTCTTAAAGATATCTATAAAGCTTCTCTTAGAATAACTTTAATTAGAGTAACTTTAGTATAAGATAATCTAACTTTTAAGGCCTCTAGAGCTTTTAGAGCTACTTATAAGCTAATTTTAATATAAAATACTCTTATAACTTTAGCGCTACTACTTAGAGTAACCTAGTAAGAGTTCTAGAGCTTAGCTAAAGTAATTAAGATAATATTACTATACTAGTAGTAGCTAATTAAAGAGTAGATAAATAAAGCTAATAATTTAATATACTAGAGAGAGAGATAGTATATACTAATAATACTTAATAAGCTAACCTCTCTTCTTATTAGAAAGTATTACTAATAAGCAAAGAGATTAATCTAGAAGAGAACCTACTAAAAAGAATATTAGTAGTAAATAATAATAGTAAGAATATCTCTTTTTATATACTTAATATAATTAATAGCCTTTCTCTAAAATATAAGAAGTACTTAATATAAATTATATAAAGTATATTTAAGCTAAGAGATCTCTACTACTTAGATAATAATACCTCTCTAATTAATAATAATAAAAGTACTATCTTCTTTAATAATATACTAATTATTAGAGTAAAGAAGATACTAAAAGTCTTTAGATTTAATACTACTAAGTAGTTCTATTATTTTCTAGTATATACTATATATATAATCTTCTTATTTAGTAGAGACATCTACGTTTAGCTTAATAACTTTAACTATAGAATTATAAGCTTAGTTAAGAATTATATCTAGGTAGAGATAATCTAATTAGTACTATTCTAGTAGGAAAAGGTAGTTAGTAGAGGTAGATTAAGAGGAGTAGAATTATAAAAGATATCTAAGAGTATAATTATATAATACTATTAGATAAGAAGACTAGGCTATAGTAGTAGTAGAGAAGAAGAAAGAGAGAGTTATTAAAGTTATAATTATAATAGTAATATCTCTTTATAGATATACTTTAAAGTAAGTAAACTAGGAGATTATAAGAACTTAAATTATATATAAATCTATTTATAAAAGAAGGATAATAAGAGTAATAAGAAGAAGATAAGAAAAAGCTAAGAAGTTAGTATAAGAGAGATAATAGATATAAATAATAGTAGTATTAATAAAGATCTTTTACTCTAATTTATATCTTCTTATCTATACTCTTCTATATTTATTTAATTAAATACTATAGTACTTTTCTCTTTATATAATATATTAAAACCTCTACTAGATATATCGTCTTCTCTATTATCTCTAGAAGTATAGAAGGTACTATTACTCTAATATTCTAATCACTTACTTCTAGAAAATATTAATAATCTACTTCGATTTAAAGCGCTAATTAAATATAAGAGCTTAGAAGTTTTATATATATTAAAGAACCTCTTATCTACTACTAAATTTAATAAGCTTTTAACTTTAAAAGTAAGAGACGATTTAAAAGCTAGCTTAATTAAGAAAGTTAATCTACGCTAGAGAGTATCTTTTATAGCCTCTCTACTTAGTTTTATACCTAAGCCGAAGCTTAATAGCGATTAATACTAAATATACTCTTTATCTTACTCTAAAGGTCGTTTAATAAAGTATTATATATTAGATAAATATATATATTTAAAGTACGTCTTTTTCTAAGAGATATTAGCTATAGTATAAGAAGCTAGCTAAGAGTATATAATACTTAAAAGAGATATATCTAACGCTTTTTAAATAGTACTAATTATATTATAAATACGCTAGCTTTTAGATTTCTAATAGAAAGAGATTTATTATACTTATATAATACTACTCTTTAGCCTTACTATAGTACTATTTATCTTTAATATCTTTATAAAGGCTCTTAAATAGATAATATAGTTAAACTTAGAGTAGTATATTATAAGCTACTATTTAGATAACGAGTTCGCTATATTTAAAGCTACTAAAGCTACGTCTTAATTCTTAGAAGAATAAGCTATAGAGTATAGAACTCTTATTATACTAATTAATAATAAAAAGAGTGCTTAAGATATACTCTTAGAATATTTAGTAGATACTATTACTTTTAGAGTCTCTATACTACTAGAAAAGCTAGTTAGAATAAAGCTTAAGATATATTAATTTATTAACTATAGAAGTATTATCTATAATAAGCTTAAATCGCTTACTAGCCTTCTATCTTTTTATACTTCTATAGTATAATTAGGCTAGGCCTTCTACTATAACTTCTAGACATTTATATATATATAGCTTAACTAAGTACCTTATATAGAAAGGAGGCGCTTTTTAAAGAAATTCTAGCAAGACCTTAGATAGTATAGTTTAATAGTATATACTTCTTTAATAATATCTGTCTATATATATATCTCTTTTATAATATCTCTATTAAAGACTTAGAGGCCTTCTATTTAGAAGTAGATAATCTAAGATACGTTTAGTAAGAGTATATATATATACTACTAAAAGAATACGCTCTTTAGTTACCTCTTCTAAAGAATAGAAAGAACACTTAATTTAATATAAATATCTTTAAGATTAAGATAGTAAAAGTATCTTTTAAATAATAAGAGGAGATATAAGTAATAAAGAGAGTAAATATCTATATAGATAATATTACTACGTAAATTAGACTTCTTAAGTAGCTCTTAAGATACTTCTACTAAAATCGCTTTTTATAAGCTACTTTATATCTAGCTATCTAATATAATATTAATATATAATCGAAGTATATACTAAGAGTAGATAATAACTTAGTAGATACTCTCTTATATAATTTATATAGAATAATAGCTAATTAGTACTTATACTAGTAGTTCCTTAATTTAATAATCTCTCTCTTAATTACTTTAAATATATAAAAGATAAAGTTAGAATATCTAAGATATATATAAAGCTTCTTTATTATAGCCTCTTACTAAATACTTAGAAAGTATATAATATATATATATACTCTTTTAAGAGGTTCTAGATTAAGAGACTCTAGCAACTATAGCCTACGACGACTTTAACACTTTATAAGTAGGTTTTAAGAAAAGCTTATAAGAGGATTAGTTAGAGACTTTTAAAAGTAGACTCTATATAAATCAGCCTTTCTATAATTCACTTAATATACGTTAAATATAACCTAGTTCTAAAGCTATTTAAGTCTCTGCTTTTATAACGAAGTATAGTAGACGTTTAAGTAATATAGAGCTTTTATAAGAAGAAGAAAGTAAAGCCTTTATTAATAGTATAATTATATTAGATTACCTCTTAAGCTCTAAAAACTAGGCCTCGAGTCCTATAACTAGAATAGATTAATAGTCTTAACTTTAAAGCTACTATAAAGCTAGCTTTTATAAGATTCCTTTAAATAGTAGAGATTATATATAAAGATACTAATTTAGCTAACTATAGAGTATTTATATATATACGTCTTTAATAATAAGATATTACTTTTATTAAAGAAGATAAATATATAATTATATATTAATTAAAAAAAATTTCAGAATTAATAAAGTGACTCTAAAAGCCTTAAAATACGTTTAGACGACTATTAGATAGTCTAAAAAGAGACTAAAGTATCTTACAATTATACTAAATAATTATAGTAGTAGTAGTAGTAGAAAAAAGAGAGGCTTATAAAGAGCTTCTATTCCTCTCTCTAGAGTATTAGTAACTAATAAAGATAGTATAATAAACTAAGAAGAGTAGAGTATAAGGGGATAGAAGAGAGTATTAGACTATATAAATATAATAGAGAAGAGTCTAATCTAAATAATACTTAACTTAGTAATAGAAGAGAGAGGTATTAAAGTAATTATTAAAGTAGTAGGAAAAGTGCTTAAGTATAAGAGAACTAGGAAGGGAAGGGATAATATAATTATATATAGAATTCTATAAAAGGAGCTTACTATTATAGTTAAGAGAATAAGAGGAATAAAGAAGTATAATCTAATATAGGTAGAGAGAGCTAGAACTAGAAGACTATAAAGAGAGGTAGTAACTATATTATAAAGGGAATACGTAGTATTAGCTAAATATATAAAGAAGATTATAGTCTAAGTAATAGAGATAGATAAAGAGAAGAATAAGCTATTACTAAAGGAGATAATTAGAGCTATAAATATAAACAGATATAAAGTAGGAGTAATAGTAGCTTAAAAGCTCTAGAGTAAGGATATTATAATAAGGTTTAAGAAAGAGAAGTAGATAAGACATATATAAGATAATAGCTAAATAAAGAAGGTATTTAGATAAGGAATAGTAGTAGTAGTAAGAACGCTAGTAGTGCTTATAAAAAGAGCCTTAGTAAATATACTTAAGAATAAGATAAGGAGTATACTATAAAGTATCTCTTAAACCTCTAATATAAGAATACTAAAGATTATATAATAAGAAAATAGATATAGAGAGTATTAGAAATAGAAGAGACTAGTCTAAAGGAACTATCCTTAAAGTAGTAATAATAGAGGAAGTAAGAAGGCTATATATAAGAGGAATACTATAAGAGGTATAATACTTCTTATATAAAAGATACGTCTTAGAGGTAGTAGTATAGAGGTGCTATAAGTACTAAAAGTAAGAGTATATAGTATACTTTTATAAATAAGATAAGAGGTACGCCTAGTATATATATAAGAGGTATAAAGAGAGTAAAGAAGAGTACTCTAGTAAGAAAGACTTAAAAGAATACCTAGTAAAGTATAGGAATTATAAAAGAAGACACCTAGTATTTATAAAGGAGTGTTATATAGAGGAGTAATATTATAAGTAGATAAGAGAATAATATCTTAATAGAATAACTATGTTTATAAACCTATAAAGACTCTTAAAAGAGAGTAAGATAGAGATATTTTACCTATTTACCTTTAGCTAGAAAGAGGGCTTATAAAGCTTAAAGAAGAGGTAGAGATAGAGATCTATACTAAGAAAGCTAATAGATATAAATAAAGTAGGATATATAAATAGTAGTAACCTAACCTAGTTCTTAGAAAGGCTAAAAAGCTCTCTTAGTATAATAAGAGATCTAAATAGAGAAGAAATAGAAGTAATTTAAACTCTACTTATAAGACTACTATAAGTATAATAGTACTATACTAGAATATAAAGAAGATACTAGAAGCTCTTAATATAGCTCTAAATTATAAGAAGAAATATAATATATTAGTAATCTAAGAACTAGTATAGAATAGTATAAGAGACTCTCCTAGCTACTCCTTAAGCTTAAGATATAATATAATCTAGTTAGATAAGATAGTAGTACTCTTTATATATAAAAGATACTTAAAAGCAAGTTAGATATATACTATAAGTAAGAACTAGGTAAGTATAATAATAGAGAAGAGAGTAGATAAGATAATAGTCTACTTAGTCTATAACCTATAAATAGAGTAGATACTAATTAAAGATATACTCTAGTAAGTAAGACTAAGAAAAGTACTTATAATAAGTAACCTAAATACTTACTACTTTTTATAAAATATATATAAAAGATATAATAAGAATATAGACCTTATTCTTAAACTTACTATCTCTTCAGTTATTCTTATACCCCACGTGTAGACGCGTTCAGCAGTCCGGTTTAAAACTACTCTTATTTAGAGTAGTTTTAGACTAAAATCTAGGTAGCTTCGAACTACGATGCTACTAAGCTAGTTTAGGAGTGCTAAGATATTAAAATCTAAATTAAAGCTCTTTCTACCTCTTTCTAACATAGCTAATTACTACTATAAATAGGTATATTATACTGCTTATACTAGCTCTTAGTTTAACGTATATAAGGTAGGCGCGCCGTATACTTAAGAGGCCTTCTCTTTGAGAGAACTTTTTTAGTAGCTTTTAAGGCTCTTTTAGTAGACTTTTTCGTCCTAGCTTATTAGCATTAGCCTTACGCTATCCTAGAAGAGGCATATTAATTAAAAAGAAGGATAAAAGAGTATAAAAGTGGCGGTAGAAGTAGTAGAAGTGGTAGAAGTAGGTATTATAGGCTAACTTACGCTAAAATGATTATTTTTTTAATAGAGCTTTTTAAACATAAGATTATAGGTAAATCATTGTTGAATTTCAGCATTATTATATACTTTAGTAGAGTTTAAAGAATAAGATAATGATTTAAATATTTAGTCGCGTTAGAGCTAGAAATATAAGGTTAGAACCGCGTTCTACTAAATCACGTAGGGTATAAGAATAACTGAAGAGATACTATAGATACTAGAGTAGGATATACTTTATAGTAAAGCTATATAAAGAAGAGAGAGCTCTTATAACTCTATAATTAACCTTACCTTCTCTACTAAGAATATAGTAACCTAATAAAGGTCTTTAGACCTACTAAGATTAGACTATATAGCTTAACTTCTTATAATAAAAGTAGAAGAAGAAGGAAAGGTACTATAGGTACTTAGATTTAGCTAGAGACTAATAAATAAGATCCTAGTTAAAGTAGAAGCCTCTTACTTAAAAACACTTATAATCTAAAATATATAAGAACTTAAGAAAGTAGTATAAAGACTTATAAAAGACCTTTAAAGAATAGTAAAGGCCTTAATACTACTCTAAAAGCTAGATAGAGAGAGAGTATAGCCTTAGTAGAATATAGAGGTTAAAGAAGCGTTAAAAAAGGTAAGGAGATATAAAAGGACTTAAAAGAAGTACTAAATAAGAAGCTTAAAATAGTAGCTTAATAATACTCTTTAGAAACTTTAAATAGTAAGTAGAAAAGTAAAGATAAAGAGCTAAAGAGAGGTACTAGTAGAGGTAGTAAAGGATAAAAGGAAACTCTAGATACTTAAGAAGTAAGTATACTTTAAAAGATATATAAGACTAGAAGTACTAGTACTACTAATACTTATATTACTTAATAAAATAAAAGATAAGACCTACTAAGAGAAGGCTTATATCTTTATAGAAAAGTTCTTCTTAGAGTTAATAGCTAACTACTTAAGCGTTCCTAATAGAGACTAGAATACTAAGAGCTTCTCTAAAAGGCACTTAGTAAGCTAATATATAAATAAGAAGTATATTAAGAGAGTTATAAGGTTAGTACTATAAAAAGTACTAAGATTTAATATATTAGTAAACAGCTTTCTAAAAGCTTATAATAAACTACTTTATAAAGTACTTACTATAATAGTAGAAATAAGCTTTTACTTATAATACTTCTTATTCTACTTCTACTATATAAAGGTAGTAGTACTAAGAAAACTAGGTAAAATAACTAAGAAGTAAAGTAAAGTAAGAGCCTACTAGCTAATAATACTACTCTTAACTATAAATAAGATTCTTAAAAAAGTAATAGTATAAAAGCTTATATAGCTTATAAAGGAAATAGTAATACTACTAGAGCTATAGATAAGTAACTAGAAGTACTAAAATATAGAGCTAGTAATTAGAATAGTAATAGAGAGTATATATATAATATAAGAAAATAAGAGCTATACGTCCCTAGCCTAACTAGATATAGTAAGAGCTTTTAACTAAGTAGACTATATATAGCTACTTTATATATTAAAAGCGAAGAAGGTTCTATAGTAGGTAGTAATATAGATAAAGAGCTTCTTCTTAAGATAAAGAGCTATACTATTCTTTAATAGATAATTAGTAGATAAAAGAGACCTTAAATAAAGCGTCTTATAAGGATTAGTACTATTACTAATACTATTTATCCTCTTTACCTTAATACTATATAAAGACCTAGTAAGAATTAATAAGCTTATTATAATAGGCTTTATAGATAATATAAATCTACTTATAATATTAAAAAACATAGTAGTAAACTATAAAATACTTAAAATAGCTTAAAAAGTATATAATAAGTAGGTAAATAAGTAAGAGATAGCTTTTAGTCTAGAGAAGATAGTGCTTATATACTTTATAAGAATAAGAGTACTATAAAAAGAGATAGTCTAGTTTAAGAAGATAAGGCTTATACTAGTTAAATATATAAAGTTCTTAGAAGTAGAGCTTAATAGGAAACTAAACTAGAAGGTATATTAAGAAAGAGTTTAGAAGAAGCTTATAATATAAACCTTTATACTTATAAGGCTTACTAGAAAAACGTAGAGAGTAGACTACTACTAAGTAAGGTAGATATATATAGTAGTAATAAGAAGTATAATAGTATATAGAGCGTTAGTATAATACTATATTATACTAAAAGAAGAGAATATAAAGGGAATAGTAAGAAGCTTCTCTATATAATAATTAAGATACTTATAAGTAGTAATAGAGGTATATAAAGCTACCTTAGTTTAGAACCTAGAAGTTAAAGTAGACTATATACTAATTAACTTATATCTTAATCTATAAGTAGCTACTTTTAAGAGAAAGTTCTAAAGGTCTAAGCTAGAAGAACTAATCTAGAATACCTATAGATATATAGTAATATAGCTAAAAAAGAGAAGAAGAGGTAAACTAATAAAGGTAAGGAAGGTAATACCTTACTTATAGAAAGTAAGATAGAAGTAGGAAGAGAAGTAAGAAGTAAAAGGAGCGGGATTTAAATATAATACTACGCTTATAGAATAGAAGAACTGCCTAGAGACTTAAAAGAGAAGAACTTAAGAGAGGAACCTAATATAATATATAGAAGTATTAGATAAAGTAAACCTAGATAAGTAAGAGCTATAAAAGGTTTATAAGAGGCTTACTAAGGTAAAGAGCTTACTACTTATCTAGATATAAATAGAAGTAATAGGACTAAATACCTTCCTCTTTATAAGAAGAGTACTAAACTAGGTTATACTATAGTATATTTATATAAGTAGTAAGGAGATAGTAGAATACCTAGTCCTATTTTACTAAGATATTCTATAAGAAAGAGACATACTTATAAGAGCTTTAGAAAAGAGGATTAAGAATCTATAAGAGCTAAGAGAGATACTAGTAAATAAGAAACTAGTACTAAGAGTAACTACTTAGCTACTTAGACTAGAGAGACTCTAGGAGTATAAGCTAGTACTAGAATTACTTAAAGAAAGAGAGGAGAGTAAGAAAGAGGTAAAAGAAAGAGAGGAATAGAAGGAGAAAGCTAAGGTATACTAGAAGATAAGACCTCGGCTTAGACAATTCTAGAGGTAAATATACCTCTTATACTACTAATATACACCTTAGTAGGTTAAATACGCTAATCTACTATACCTCTCTACTATATTACTAAGTTAGAGAGATAAGCTCTAAATAGATAGTAGTAAGAACTAAAGAAAAGGAGAATTATACTTATAAAGAAGCTCGAGAGGCGAAGAAGAACGAGCTAAAAGGCTATATAAACTAGAATAGAAGATATACTACTTACTCTTAGAGCTTAGTCTATAGCCTACGTAGCGTAAGAATAATAATAATAATTATATATCTATAATTAAGTAAATCAGACTACGAGTATATAGAGATAGAGATATTAGTATTAGATATAGAGTTACTTATATATCTTATAGTAGTACTTTAAGTACTAGTTACTTTTAATTCTTAATCTCTTATAATACTACTCTTTTACTAGAAAGGCGGCTTCTTTATAAGAAACCGATATATTAGCTCTTTATAATACTATCTCTAAATAGTTAATATCTATAATAGTATATTATATTTAGAACATAGTTCTTATAAAGAGGCTATATAATATACTTCTAATAATAGAGTATTAGATATAGATATTTAGATACTAAAAAGATAGACTTTAAATACTTTTAAGAGATACTTTACTCTAAGCTATTAAAAGCGATATCTTTTAAATAAGCGCTTTTTAATAACTAGAGCTCTCTCTCTCTTAGCCTAGTAAGGCTTTAGAAGACCTCTATAGTTAGTAGGTAATATATTCTCTATTATAACTATATTACTTCGCTGTTTATACTACTTATAGTCCTTTATATATTACTTTTAAGCTTTATTCTTTCTTATATTTATAGTAGCTTCTCTTTAATTAGTTAAGTAATCTTACTTAAGATAGCTAATAGTACTTACTCTTTATACTCTTATATTAGTAAGATACTTAAAAAGCCTCTTAATTAGCCTAAAAAGAAAGTATATAAGAGAGTATAGAGTAAGATACTAGAAGCTAGCTAGTAAATATAGAAATTCTTAAAATAGCCTCAAATATATATATATAATAAAAAGTAATAAATAGAAGAGGTTTATAGTAAATTAAGGAATTAGCTTAATAAGTAAGAGAAGGTATATATATATCTCCTCTCGTATTAAGTAACCTCTATTTTATTAATATTACTTTCTATTGCTTTTAACGTCGTATTAAGCTCTTTTTAACTCTACTCTCGTACTCTCTTCGCGATACGCTCGCTAGGAGTAGTTAGTACTTTTTAGTCTCTTAAATAAGTACGATAGCTAATAGTATTTACTCTTTTTACTCTTATATTAGTAAGATACTTAAAGATCCTCTTAATTAGCCTAAAAAGAAAGCATATAAGAGAGTATAGAGTAAGATACTAGAAGCTAGCTAGCAAATATAGAAATTCTCAAAATAGTCTCAAATACGTATATATAACGAAAACTAATAAATCATAGATTATAAGAGAGATGATAATTCCTAGAGATAAAGCGTTCTTTTCTAGTACTTTTCATGTAATAATACTTGAGGTGATGGAATGTATGAATAGTAGACGTAAGAAAGAAAGGTGTGTTTAAGCGAGAAAATAAGCTAAATAGGTTTTATTCACATAACCTCCCCCTCTCTCCCCATATCTCCCCATACCTCCTCAAATCTCCTACCACGTATAGAAAGAGAAAAAAGAAAAAAGACATAACACTTCCTTCCACTTCTTCTTTACCACCACTCCGACGACAAGATCCAGGTAACTAGCTAGCTAAGTAAGCTAAGTAAGCTAAGCTCCTTGATCAAAGTAGGTACTCCTCTCAAGTGCACATCATATATCAAAGCCGCACACTCAAAAAGACAATCCAGAGAATGTATTGATATCAATTCAAAATTAAAACACGCGCTCACGTCTATTCCTCCTCTGTCCGCAAAGTCTATCAACGCCACCCCATGCTCAAGCCCAATTAAAGTTTATCTCCCAAGTTAAAAACACCTTTTTATGCACCCATTACCCATCTATCCCATCACCACACCTCAATTCAAATCAAGCATACCCATCTACCCATCTACCCATAACCCCCCTCCAAGAACTCCTCAAGTTCAAACGTCAATTTCCATACTCTGTTGCAATGGGAGTTGCAATGGCAGTTTGAAAAGTCTAGCACACACTCAAAAGCACATCATGAAGACCCAAAGTACACAAGTGACTTTTCTCTATCATGCCCCACCGGGAGAAAAAAAAAAACAAACGTACGTAATGCGAAATTGGAACAATATAAAGAAAGGAAAAGTCGGAAAAAGTATCAGAAGACTCCCCCATCACCCCAAATCAAGCCCCTCAATTCAGAGTGGCCGAGTATATAGCTCCACCATCAATTCACGAAAAACGCCGGTCCAATGTCAAGTATCGCAAGTCATCATATCCCTCCCAGCACTAGCATCAGTAAGGCAAAAAAGTCATCACTTTTCCCATCCAGAATCAAAGAAACCATGCGTGCGTCAGTCTATTGAAGTTTTGCCATGCGTTTCGACATGCTATAACAACGTTAGTAGTTGAATCTCAAAGACTCAAGGACAGGGTGAGGAAGAAACTTACAAATCAAAGAAAGCAAATTGACTAGGCGAGCTCCCAAACTCGTAAACGAATCTCGAAGCAAGGTAAGACCCAAAGATAGCTCTCAAATAATTGTCCGGAACCCGCTCAACGATCAAATCCAAGCCAATCTTCTCAAGCAAGAGGTGAGGGAGAGCATCCTCCAAAACGGATCGTCGGAGTGACTCGTTCTTCCAGAGGTCCGTCTTTTGCAACTCCTCGTCGAGCTTGGTGATGGCAATACTGAGGGTGTCGCTGAGTGTGCTTCGTGGGATCTTGGTTTTCTTGTGCTCGCGCCAGATGGCTTCGAATTCAAGTCTGGCGTTCTCCTTGATGATTTCTTGGACACCCTTAACGTATGCCTTGTAGAATGCTGGTATTTGACCACCGTTGCTGACGCACATGTTTTCAACGAAGCCGGCGTCATCGAAACTCAAACTGGCCAGAACCTCGAGTGATGAGGAGGTGACACCTCCCTTGTTTGCACTAGCATCCTTGAAGAGAATACAGCCTGCAGCCTCGAGACGAAGTTTGGCATCTTGGGTGATGAAGAGATTGGCTCCCTCGACAATGTATGGAATGGTGGATTTGCCGTTCTTGATGAGCTTTCCAACACTAGCGAGGTCGATGGACTCGGGGCGACCACCACATGGAACAAAGGAGTCGGTGAAACCAGTCTCACGAAGGTGGAAGGTGTTACGGAAGACGGTTCCGTTGGTGACAAGTTCTCCGGTGGGAAGCTTGACATTGATCTCGTCGACAAGGACTCGATATCCAGCCTTTGAAAGCTTGCTGATGTCAAATTCGGAAATCATGACACGTTTCTTGGCCAAGCGAACAAGCTCTTCGTGGTTTATTCCGTTGGGATCAACGAGAACACCAGACCCGTCAACAATCGAAGTGTACTTCTCGTTGCTGAGCAAGATTTCGTTGCTTCCAAGATCACCATCAGGTCCTCCAGTCTGCATCTTTCGAATCTTGCTAGGGTCCAACTCGAGCTTTCGGTAAATACCCTTGATGTATTCACGAACGGATAGAGTAGTCATACCATACTCATCGTGAGGAATACCACCGAGCTTTGGTGACTTTCCAGTGAAGAATGACTTCCACCACGGAGCAGAACGCTTTCGCGCATGCTCAGTAGCCCAGTCAACAAGGTCGGCGGTATTCTCATCAGGCCCCATGAAAAGAATCTCTTGCTTCCCATACAAATCGACGATAGGGTTCTTGATGCCAGGAGAGGTGGGTGGCAGGAGGAGGTCCATGATACTATCAATATATTTCTCGAATGCGACTGAACCCTTGTCTTGGTGTGCAGCATCAAGAAGAATGACCCCTTTGGAGCCGCCTTCGGGGATATCCTTGTTCTTGCGTTGTTGTGTGTTTGCAAGACCATAGTTCTCATCAAACATTCGTCGAGCATTGATAGAATAGGCCTCCTTGTTTCGCGACTTGACAATGCGAATACCACCTCTGGCAATATCTCGGAAACGGAGGTGGAAACCACGAGACTCCGAGCTGATTACCAAGAACATACCATATAGCGGCTGTGGGTACTCGAGTTCGGGAAGGAACGATGGATTTAGGCGGAAACTGAGAGCGACCTTCGTTGGTGTGTAGAAATTGGTCTTGAGAAGAGCATTGTTGAAGATTCGGAAGGCAGTCATGACCATCTCCTCGTGCTCGTTGGCAACCGTTCGGGAGATCAATTCCTTGAGTTGGTTATCTGACAAGACCTCAGCCGATGGGGTGGGAGGAATAAAATCATCCTCGTGACCTGGTGCAAATGCAAGATGAGTGCTGGCGAATGATGCATATAGTGACTTGACAAGCCCCGGTTGCGAATGGATGATTTCAGCAATGTAGGCGGCTGTGAAAGTCTCAGTTCTCAATCGGCGCTTGATTTTTGACAAAATCTCAATGTGAAGACTGTTTGACGTGTCTAGTGCAGATACGAGCGAGGAGTATTCCGAACCTATGTGTTGTTAGCTTAAACTTCAAATAAAGGGGCCGTGATGGACCAAGCAGAAACCAGGGGTATTTTAAGGTGTACATACCAAGACGATTCAAGAAATGTTGAACAAACACCCAGAGACAATGCCCGTAGATAGTCTCTTGCAAGCTCAACCTACCACTAGCAAAGAGTGACTGGAATTTGTTTTGAGGGATGCAGTAAAGCAGAGAGATCTCCTTGGTGATTTGATGAATCGACTGGTGGAGGGGAGGAAATCTTGTCGAAGTCTCGGCGATGGGTGCAGGCTTGAGATAAAGACAAATGACTGTAATGCCATTGGAGAATTGCTCGACATATTTTCTTGAGCTCGTGACCCCTGTAACCCGTGATCAGCTTCAAGATAAAAAATGGCGGGGTAAGGTGGGGTAACGAACCATAGGAATGGTAAAGATGAGAAAGCGCACTGAACATTCCAGTTGCAGTTCGACGACGGAACGCTACAACAAGACGAACCTCCTTGGAACCTTCAATGTCAAAGACTTCGATGACAGGTCCTGTTCTGGCAACCGCAAGTTCAATAATCTCCTGGTATATTTGTTTGGTGTTGCTCGTGGCTTTAGCGAGGAACATGCGGTCGGAGATGAGCTCCAGCCTGGTCTCCTGAGGAGATGGATTCGAGTCAACAAACATACATTGGTAGACGAAATAACAACGCATCGTGGTTCTCGATTGAGTGGTGCTTGTCAAGTTGTACGGGGATCTGAATGTCTCGACACGGTAGACATTGTTACCGGAAGCTGAAGCGTCGAGGTACTTGCTTTCAATTCTATGTTCGTAACGTGGACCATCAATTCTGCTGATACCAGGCTCACTTGTATCGATATAGATTGCGTGGTCTACCGCCTCCATGTCCAATCGAATCTCCTGGACCTTGTCTTCTCTGGCATAAGCCGATATTTTGGCCGCATAAAGGGAGGTAATGTTGGAGACGATGGCCTTGACATTTTCGGTTTGGAAGTATACGTCGTCAATGCCGAGTTCGTTGTAGAACCAATTGATTTGGGTGTTGATGAGCTCTGATGGGATCCAACCGCCTTCTTCAATGAGTCCCTTGACTGCAATTTGTTAGTTGCTGCTCAGTGTTTGACTCTTGCACACACTCACCTTCGGCCATTTGTGCCTGCTTGCCCTTGAACTCGGGTGCAATGTAGCCAACCGTGGCAGAACGCAGAGTGCGGTGCCCATTGCCATTGCCACCGAGGTTCTTGTATGGTATGCTGAAGTGTGCGGGTTGAGGAGAGGGTTGGCGACCAGGAGTTCTCGAGACCTGGTCTACCAGCTTGTGGGCAGGACCGTGGGTGTCTGCCATGATGTCGATGGGTTCGAGGTATTCGGAGAAGTCAATTGGAGGACAAAAGATATCAATTGGTTCGTGGTATTCTGGGAAGGCGACTGGCGAACCAAGCAGGTCAGCAGTGTTTAAGGTAAGAGTTTTGGCCATGATGGGCAGGCAAAATATGTGTACGAAGTTGGAGCGGTTCTTGCGTGAATCCGCGGGGTTGAAAGAAGAGTCACCAAGTGAGGGTGAAAGGGAAGGGGAGAGAGAGGTGGGCCTTGATATCAACAACAACAACAACGGAAGTCTGTTATGAATGCTGTTTTGGCCTGGCCACTCTGGGATATCAAACTCTACGGAGTTACTGCTTACCGAGACAACGCTATTAGCTCTAGCAGCTCCTAATCTCTGAGGACACAACCACGCTCGGTTGGCCGATAGTACACAAGATTTCCTATCTGTGAGTCTATGCAGAGTGCAGTCCGACCGTTTCTCGAGCGACGGTGAGGCAACTAGCCCCTTGCTTTGATAGGAGCGATAAGCAAGATAATGTGATTTTCCGTGGTATGCGGCAATGCAGCGGTCTGGGAGCACCAGATCTCTCTCGGGCAGTTATTGCTTCTTCCCGGGTTCCTGCTGACGCGGTGTACGAGGGGAGATGTAGGTGGGCAGTAGGCAGTAGGCAGTAGGCAGTAGGCAGTAGGTGGGCAGCGGGAGGGAGGTGGGGATGGTAGTAGTAAGGTAGGCAGTGTAGCTGGAGTGGTGTGACGTCTAAACTAAGCTGAGTAGACGGGAGCTGAAGCAGCGGATCAGCACTATGGTGATATCTAGAGATTGAAAGAAAGACGATGGCGGTTTCGTCCCAAGTGCATACAACACACCTAGGCTCGTACTGAACCAAACGAGGTACGAGGTACTCGTATGACTGAGGTGAGGGATCTCCTTCGGGAGCTGGCCGCTGCAGTGAGCAGAGCCTTAGCCGTACGTACCGTGTGGATGGGTTATCTGCCGAGGAACGAGATAAGAGATCCTGGATAGGGGGCAGCTAAGACAGTGACAGTGACAGTGACAGTGATAGTGAGTGCTGAGGTGAGGGGGGGATGCTGAGGAGGGGGATGCTGAGGAGGAGGGCGGAGTGAAGAAGGGCTTCTTATTTGCTTCGTATGCCTAGGCAGAGTATATAGGTAGGTATACTCTGTAATGAGAATGATCCAAATATATTCACATGTCGTCGCTGGGCTCGCGAGGCTTTAAGCATTAAATACTCTCGTCGTTGGTTCCCAGGATCCATGACCAAGAGGGGCAAGCTCCACCTGAATTTTCCCTCCGCAGAAAACTTCCTTAGCGGTGACAGCCAAATCAGAAAACTGTAGGGAGATGGTTTAAGGGTATTAGTAGTAAGGAGATAGTAAATAAGAATGTATAGTGTAAAATTATAGCTGTTAAACTTTTAAATAGTTTAAAAATGTTAATGGTTTAGAGACAGTTTATTAGGTAATAGTTATTTAAGGCCTTAACTACTATATATGATAACGGAGATTCGGAATTAAGTAGTAGACCTACGGTTATTTATCAGTTTAAAATAGTAAGTAGTAAGATCTACTAAACTAGTTATAGAATAGACTGCTAGAAATTTTAAACCGGTATACGACTATAACCCTACTTCTGAACTTAGTATTACTAATTCCCGTCTAGAGTAAAGCTATTTACAACTCTACCTGACCCTAGCTATCTAATTGTCCTAAATCTTAATAATTACTAAGTGTAAGCGAAAGCCTCTTTCTAACAAGGACCTAGCTGATTCGCCTAAACAATAGCCTACTAACTCACTTCTCCCGGTGCTAATCTAGACCTATTTAACTTCACTAAAGACCCTTCTCTCTTCCTTCTAGATAGCTCTACTATAGCTTAGGTATATTATACTCTTTTTAATCTAGTAATTTATTAGATATTTAATTAAATAAATACTTAAATTTATCTTATTATTTCTTTATTAAATTATTTACTTAGTTACTTATTTACTTATTTACTTAAATAACTATATAACTAATAAGTTTACTAGGCTTATTATAATAATTTATACAAGACTTATACTAATCTACCTAAGAGAAAGTCTAGATCTTATAAGGCTATACTACTACCTACTAATAAAGTATAAGCAGATAACGAGAAATAGAAACTCCTAGACCGAGATTTCCGATTTAATACGTTCTTATATAGAATATATCTTAATAAGTAGTAAGCTTACTTTAAAAAGCGATTTCCTAGTATTAATATAACTTAGGAATCTACTAAGACTACTTTCGTCTTAAAAAAAGCATAAGATAGATATAAGACATTTAAGAGTAATACTCTTAAGATATACGAGGTAAGCCTTACTTTTCTTCTAGATACTTAGCTATAAGTCTTCTAATTTACTTGATTTCTAGGTATACTACTAAGCTACTATTAAGTAGATACTCTTTCTTATTAAGCTATCTCTCTCTTAAACTACTATTAAGAATTATTTTAAATCCTCCTTTAATAAGAAGAATTTCCTTACTATCTAGTATAAGATTAGTAAGTTTATTAACTTTAATAAGTTAGAGGAGTTAGAGAAATTCTTTTATAAGAGTAAGTAACTTATTTACTTATTTATTCATTTATTTATTTATTTATTTATTCATTTATTCATTTATTCATTCATTTATTCATTATTCTAACTTATCTATTATAGAAATTTACTACGAGCTACTTTTAGAAATAAGGGTTTATATTAATATAATACTCGCTATACTAGAGAAGAAGAAGTTAGCCTTTATCTCTAAGCGTTAAGTTATATTTAACTTTTATAATACTATGTTTTTATATAGATTATTTAATAAAGTAGAACGAGAGAACTTTGTCGAGGCTTTTAGTATTACTACTAGAGAGAAGGCTAAGAAGACTAAGAAGGATTTGTCTAGGCTTACTAGGTAAGTTAAGTAACTAATTACTAGATTAAACTAATTATAATATAGAATGAATAATACCGACCTTCCTTCTTCTAAGAGACTCTAAACTATTACTCTAGCTCTCTCTAACTCTAATATCGACCTAGCTTTAGCTGAAATAACTAGTAGACCTTCTACTACTAGAAATACTAGTTCTAGTTAATCTTTCTTTTTTATTTCCCTTTCGTATATCTCTACTATACCTATTTGCTTTTTATTATTGCTTTTTATTATCGCTTTTTATTATCGCTTTTTATTATCGCTTTTTTAATTATTCTCACTATATATAGAGTTTTTAGTAGATTTATATAGTAGATAATACTCTTGCTTTAGCTATCTATTTTACTTATATTATACCCCTTTTTATAACAACTATTATACTTATAACATTCTTAGCTTATATATTTTATTCTAAAATTAGAAATAGGTTCTAGCTAGTATTAGTATTTCTATAACTATCTTATATAAAATACGCTTTATATAAGATATAATTCTAATACTTCTAGTCCTATAATATAGAAGTAGAAATCACTTAACACTTTGCTAAAATCTATTAAGCTAATTATTCTATCTATACTAAATAAATCTAATAAATAGACATCTAAATTATTACTAAAGTTAGACTAGAAACCTCGAATTATCTTTAGAGTATTAAGTAATAATCTAAAAAGATTACTTATAGTCTTAAAGTTAAATTTAAAAGTAACTTTAAATAGTTAAGTTAGGATTTATAAGTATTTATAAAGAGGTAAGAGATTATAACTTTAAAGGCCTTAAGATTATAATTTTAATTAATAAATTAAATTTTTTTATATATTAATATCTTTTCTTAAAATATTAAATATACTTTTAAGCATCTTTAAATCTTATATTCTAAAGTTATAGTAATTTGAAATTATATAGAGTAGTTAATAAGACTTAAAATTAGAGTTTTAAGGTTACTTATAGTAACCTCTCTATTTTACCTCTCTAGTTTACCTCTCTATTACGACTTATCTATACTATAGTAGTAATACTATACGCTTAATATGTATATTATAGTAATATTAGGTAGTTATATAGTCTAGAGACCTAGTAAATCTAAGTTAGACTCTAATAAGCTTGCCTCGCTCTATTAAACTTTATTACCTACTATAGTAGGCCTCTTTAAATAACCTTATATAGAAGAAGAAGAGCCTAGCTTTAGAGCTAGTTATAATTTTCCTAGTAGATTAAATAATAATAATAATAATAGAACTACTATTATTATAAGTCTTATTTCTAGATTATTCTATAGCTTATTTTCTAATTAATAAAGGATTTAAATAAGAATAAAGCAGTTAAGTAGCTGTTTAAGTATAAAGAGGATATAGACTCTAAATTAGGTAATACTATTATTAATAGTCTAGCTTTCTCCTAGCTTTAAGAACTAGCTAAGGTTTTAGATTATTAGCAGTAGTAAAATAACGATTTTAATACTAATATTCCTCTTTAGAGTATTAAAGAAATAGATTCCCTAGAAACTCTTTCTCTAGCTACTATAGCTACTTAATCTCTAGTAATAAATACACTATCTCTAGCCTCTCTCTTAATAGCACTTCTAGGCTCTCTACTACTTCTAGGCCCTCTACTACTCTTTAGACTTTTAGATAACTTAGAACCTATTCCTTTAAAGTGTTAAAAAGCTCTTCCTTTACTCTTAGATTTTTAACTTCTATTTACTTTATAGACTAAAACCACTAGACTTTCTTGCTCTTATTATACTACTCTTAGAGAAATATTATCTATAGTAGACTATTCTTTAATTAAGAAGCTTCTTAATAATATTAACACTCTTAAGCGTAGGCTTAATACTTAGATGCTATTACTTAAGATATATAAGAAGCTAATCCTCTTAAATATTAATAAGCTTTAGACTCTTTGAAATTAGGAAAAATAAACTAATAAAGACGAAATAATAGCTAATAAAGGCTTAATTGAAACTACTATTAAGAATCTATATTACTTTAATCTAGTTAAGCTCTTTAAATCCTTTCTTTCTATACTAGAAATTAGGACTAAATTATATACTAGACTTAGTTATTTCGTTAACCTTCCTTCTTAAACCTAAGAGAGGGATTAATAGTATTCTTCTATTAGAAGTACTTCTAAAGAGTTTATATACTATAAGGCTATTAATAATATACTACTATACTCTATATGTCTTTCTGATTTAGTTAATTACTTTTATAGTAATCCTAGATACTATTATTATACTTCTTAAGATACTACTTATATAGGACGTATTCTAGTAATTACTAGAGATTATCATAGTATCTAGGAATATAGAGGACCTCTTAGATCTACTACTATTAAAGTATAATACTTTAAGTAGCTTTCTTAGCTTTAGAATACATCTAGCGCTCCTTAACCTCTTATATCTAAAGAACTAGTTATCTTTAAAAATAACATTTCATATATTCTTAAACTAGTAGTATACTAAGCTATAGTTTAAATTACTTTTCTTTATATATTTTAGAGTAAATTTAGGCCTTAAAATAAGTACTATAATAGCTAAGGTCTTAGATTTATATACTAGATTTAAGAGACTATAAATAATAGTAATATATAATACTACTCTCTTAATACTTTATATATAGTATATGCTAAGCTAGAGTTATAATATTATAACTAAGATTAATTACTTACTAGATTAAGCTCTTAAAAGCAGTAAAAACCAGTTTTAAGTATACCTCTTCTTTACTTCTCTAATAGTTTTAGTTTATATTAAAATATAAATAGATCTTTAATAAGTATATATTTATTCTTTACTAGGCTTACTAATAAAGAACGTAATCGCTGTATTAATATACTCTCTCTTTCTCTTAGACTATATAGTAGTAAGTAATCTACTAAAATCTAAGTTTATAATTCTAACTTTTCTATAGATAACCTTATAGATATCTTTAAGTTACTTAGCTAATCTATTTTAGAACTTTAATAGAGTATTAAGATGTTGATTAATAGTATAAAAACTATTGTTTATATCTTTATTCTTAATTATACTACTGATATAAAAAGGGCTAATAAGAATGCTAGTATTATAGCTTCTAGAGGTAATATTTCTTACTAGCTTTATAATATTCTAAAGGAAATATACTATATAATTAACTACGATATTGTTTTAAATAGTTGATATTACTATAAAGTCCTTAGATAACGTAAGGCTATAGAAGCTAAGCTAAGTCTAAATTAGTAGTGGGAATTTATAAGTTAAACTAGTAAGTAATTTATTTATTTATTTATTTATTCATTTATTTATTTATTTGTTTATTTATTACTAATTATTACTAATTATTTATAGGTATTTCTATTAAGCCTCTATCGATAAAGCACTTAACTCTAGCTCTTAATCTTATACTATATAATCTAATTAATCTAGCGTACTCTAAGTATAATAGTATTATAAAATTAATATATTTTATACTTAAGGATTCTATACTTACTCTAGACGCTTTAGTTAAATATATTACTCTTTTAAAGAGAATTCCTTTCTCTTCTAGATAGTAATCCCTTCTATTACTAGCCTATTATATTAGCTCTTATTCTATATAATAGTATTACTAATAGTCTATTATTATACTAGTACTTCTTTGAGTATTTCTCTAGGAATCCTATATTAGGTTATTCTTTATTTAAGAAATTAAGTAAGTCTTTAGAATTACCTTAGATATGAATCCTTAAGCTTAAAACTTTATAGTTAATACTATTATTATAGTATATATATATATTACTAAGTCTAATATACTTATTCTCTTAGATGAATTATTAGCTATAAATAGGCAAAATTTATAAGCTATAGTTAAGATATCTTGTCGTCTATTCTAGTCTTTATATAAAGTATTAGTAGTCTTAGCTAAGCTTAATCTAAGGAGTACGCCTTGAAATACACTAGTTCCTTTACTCTTAGTAAGCTATAGAGGCTTAGTAGTAACGATCTTAAGCTATCTAGTATTAGAAGATATAGATACTATAGATTTTAGTAGTAGTAGTATTATAGTAGCTAAGGCTTTAAAGACTATTTGTAGAGCTAAGATGTATAAAGACTAGGCTCGCCTAAATACTTATACTAGACTTTATTTCTTTTAAATAATAGAAGTATATAGTACTCCTAGGATTAATTCTGTCTAGGCTAGGGAGTTTATATATAAGTAAGTCTTTAAACCTCTACTTACTCTTTATATATAGGTATCTAATTAGGTACTTTATAGGAAATTTAAAAACTTGATTTATAATACTAATTATATAAATCTCGAACGAGATCTATTTTTATAAGTTAATTTTAAAATAACTACTCGCCTTCTTATTTTAGGTATAATAAAGTAAGATAAGCTAGCTTTAACTTAGTAATTTATACGTCTCTATACTAATTATCTTAGCTTATTTACTATATTATTCTCTAAATTAGAATAAGAACTAGCTATAGATTTAGAAGAAGAGAGTAAAGCTCTTAGCGATATCTAATCTAACTACTCTTATATATATCTAGTAGTAATTAGCTATATAGCTTCTCTTTATTATACTAGTCTCTGACTTTTAATTAAAGTAGATAAGGTAAATTAAGTATTTATAAAAGCCTTTATTAATATATATTCTTAGGATTATAACTATTATAATCTTATTAGTATTAGAAATTATTCTATCTATTAGTATAAGAAGCTAGCTTATAATTTTAAGTAAGTAAACTACCTATTACTCTCTCCTTTCTCTTTAGCTACTATAAAAGTCGAGATTTTATAAAGTCCTTTCTTAGCGCTACTCTTTAAGCTCTCGTCGCTTATCTACCTCTTAGTAACTCTTAAACCTAATAAGCTGTATTATAACAATGTAATAGTTTTATAATTCTAAACTTAGATAAAAGTAATATACTTACTTTCGTCTATATTTATATATAATAAAATCTTATATTTATATTATAGTTACTAATAAAGTTAGAGTAGACTTTTTTTAGGTCTAAGGTTAAGATACGTTATAGCCTAGGAGGCGGCCTAAGAGGACCTTAAGACTTAGTAAAGTTTTAACCTTTATAATACTACTAGTATTATACTTTCTTTTCTACGCTTTTTTACTAATACTTTTATAGTAAAAAGCGCTATGTTTATCGTAGAAGGGACTTTATCTATTACTATAGAAACTTAATTAAAAGAATTAATAGTATTTTTACTACTTAATTTATAAAGCAACTAGAAACCCGTCTCTTTATTATAGTTACTCTAGTTATTAATATATCTAGAGTAGACGACACTCTTAATATTTCTATCTATAAACTCTCTAGCTAATTCGAATATATTAGACTTTCTAATATTAGGATATATAATAAGATATTATATATAGTACTAGTTTATAATATAATATAGCCTAGATTACTTAACTTAGGCGAATTTAACTTCTTAGATATTAACACTAGTAATCGGCTACTTTATATTAACTAGGATATCTGATTCTTATAAATAGCTTTATAATTATCTAAGCTAGGAGCTAGGAGCTAGCTAGAAGCTAGCTGGAAGCTGGCTAAGAGCTAGCTAGGAGCTAGGCTAAGCTAGAGTAGCTGGAATTCGCCTAGCTAATAAGAAGACTTTAAACTATTAAGAATTCTAAACCGTTGACCTCTTAAACTATTAAAACGTAATATTACTATAAACTCTTTATATACTATACTCTAACTATATAAAATTATAAACTAGATTGCTTTATAAACGACTTAAATAATATTTAATAGTACGTTTTCTTAACTGCTTATTTATTATTAATAGTTTCCTTTTTAAACGTCTTAAATAATATTTAACTATATATTTTATTAACTGCTTATTTTAATATAATTGTTATAAAAAATCTACTATAAAATACTAATTTACTACTTATAATTTGAAACGTTTACTCTTATTAATAGTGTATAGTTAGTAAATAGTAAGAAACGGTTTAGTAAAAAAAACGGTGCTTCTACTATCTATACACCGTATTCTGAGCTTGGGGTTACCGCTAAGGTTGTTGCCAGTTGCAGTTGCATGGCAAAGGATGGCGTCTTTCCGCCTCCCGTTCCTGAACCTGACCCTGACCCATCCCCATCCATCATTCCAATCCAATGTTATCTTGCTGTGCCTGCAGAAAAGCGATTGGCAAAACCCCGTCGCGCGGTTATTCAAGGCTCTGTATACGCTAGTCCCCTTTGGGTAGTGACGTCGGCAGTAGTCGTTTATTTAAGTGGAGACGAACCCTGCTAGGTCGGCCTTCCGGGTGCCGTGCTTTCTATTTCAGTCCTCGTACAAACTTCTAGAACTTGCATCAAATATCCACTGAAAATATGTTGGTTTTTGTAAGAGATTTCTAGCCAGATAGTACCACAGCTCCCGTCAACTCGACATCTCTATCCAGAAACCGAAATGGCCACACTCTGGTGCCAGTGACAGTAACCCAATGGAGTTGATGGGCCTTTCCTCCCCGTTCCCCGCCACTATAGTCGTGGACTCGTGTTCCGTGTACACCGTCCGACTCCCGAACAAATTTACGATGGAAGATGAGGTCTTCCTAGACGTTTTTGTTTTGGGTCCCGTGAAAAGAATAAAACACAAAACCTTCCAGCTTGGACACACGAGCCTCATAACGTCCTTCCCATCAGGTTAGGTTGCTGGTGCCCAGGTGCTCTCGCAGTCCCATGACATTTCCTATGACACTTCATGACTAAGGCGAGCCAATACCGCGCTTCGCTTTTGTTTTGAAGGGGTAATGGTTTTGAACCCGCCAGAAGATTCTGCGTCTAGACTCGACCTTCCATCTACCATGGTGCCGATTCATCAGAAATTGCAACATCTCATGACACATACCTGCAGTTCTCATTACCCCATCCCAAGTCTCAATTGCAAATAGTTGTAGTCCACTGCACCGCACCACTTACCTCAGCTTCCCCGGATTCTCCTCAATTCTCCTCAACTGACGTTGGCATTTCTCCATCTCCGGACCGTCGCGGTCTTCCTTCCGAGCAAAGCTAGAAGTTTGTAGAAAGACCATTCGCCCTCCTACTTCAACTTTCACCGCTGAGCCAAGCGCCTGCTCCTCAATTGCTTACCTATTGACCACGCACGCCTGGTGCCCTTGCCAGACCAGCTGGCCCTCTGCAAATTAGCTGTTGCTATGGATAAAAGCGCACACGTGTCGAGCAGAAGAGATTATGTCGTGTCTCTTGATGCCCAAGACCCCCTTTCCAGCATCCGCGACCAATTTCTCATCCCTACAAAGGCATCATTGAGAGCCGAAAGCTTGTCAGGAGCAGGTAAGAGCACGTTATTTCCGTCCCAACAAATCCTCCCTTGCTTCCCTACCTTGCGCGAAATACTAAGACGAGCCTTTTCAGCAGAGTCTCGTGATCTCACCTCATCAGATGATGGTCATGACTCCTGTATTTACCTCTGCGGAAACTCCCTGGGACCTCAGCCAAAACTCGTATCCAAACGCATACATGAACATCTGAGCAAGTGGTCAAGTCTAGGCGTATTTGGTCACTTCAAGCCCTTATCAGGAACCCCTTTGCCAACATGGGTCGATGCCGATGAAAAGGTTGCGGAATGCATGGCTCCAATAGTTGGAGCACTGCCGTCGGAGGTGGCAGTAATGCAGACCTTAACGGCCAATCTCCATTTCCTTATGAGTGCTTTCTATAAGCCTGATGTCTCGGGACGCCATAAGATTATTTTGGAAACCAAGGCGTTTCCTTCGGATCATGTTGGTCCTTTCCTTTTCGCCAATTCCTGTCTTCATTGTCTGCTTCATATTCCTTGACTATTCAATTCGAAGTCAAACTCTCTCATGTTGCTTTCTGTGATGTTAGGACGAGGAACGACTGGTAGAAGTTCTCGAGTTATTTGCCCTTCTAGATCTCAAGTGAGAACTGTCCGCGACCGTCTGTTTTTCAAGTCTATAACAATCACATACTTTCTTCGAGGGCATTATGGGAATTAGGAATACGGTTTCTTAATTCTTCACCTACTCGAAGAACGTTTATAATTGTCCGAGAGATCTCGCACAATTTTTATCATGGCAAGTGCAATCAGAAAAAAGCCTGTCTCTCTTAATCACAAAAGCCATCCATTTTCCAGTTCACATTGAAGAAAACTGCTTCATAACTTTAACCCCTACTAACACCCTCCCAGTTTGTCGTCCAAACTCAAATCCGCCACCACAATCTGGACCCAGAAACCTCCATGGTCACAATATCCCCTCCATCTTCAGATAGTCCCCTCCTCACAACCGAACATATCATCTCCATCCTAAACACCCACGCCAAAGACACCGCCATTCTCCTCCTCCCGGGAATCCAATTCTACACTGGCCAACTCCTCGACATCCCAACGATAACCACCCACGCCCGCTCCCTAGAAATCTTCGTAATCTGGGATCTCGCCCACGCAGTAGGAAACGTTCCCCTGCAACTCCACGACTGGAACGTAGATGCAGCAATATGGTGCACCTACAAATATCTCAACAGCGGACCTGGATCCATCGGTGGTTTATTCCTGCACCAAAATCATGCCAATTCCACTGCCAATAGACTCTCGGGTTGGTGGGGAAGTGCAAAGAGTACCAGGTTTGAGATGGATAATCAGTACTCTCCTATCCCTGGAGCAGCAGGATTCCAGGTTTCGAACCCGAGCATTCTTGATATCACATCTTTATCAGCGAGTCTTGAAGTTTTTGCTGGGGCGGGTGGGATGCAAGTTCTCCGCGCCAAATCCTTGAAAATGACAGCTTATCTTGAACATCTCCTCGTCGAATCCAAGGCATTCGCTGAAAACCTATTCTCGATCATCACGCCCAAAGATCCAGCACAAAGAGGCGCACAACTGAGTCTCAGGCTTCATGGGGGGTTACTGGATGTTGTCATGCAGGAATTGGTCAGGAGGAGTGTGGTGGTTGATGAGAGACGGCCGGATGTTATCCGTGTTGCGCCCGCGCCTTTGTTCAACACTTTTGAAGACTGCTGGGGGTTTGTGAGGGGGTTTGGGGAGGCACTTGATATTGCTGTTGCGGCGAAGAATGGAGAGACGAGGGTTGAGGGGAGTGAGGAGTTGTTGAAGACTACTTGAGCTGATAGTCCGACCGCTGGAACTGAGAGCTCCTAGGTTAGATTTACAAGATGGTTTCTTTTTAACAAGAATTCCTAAGGAGTTTAGATTACATCTCGATTCAATTCTTCAACCCGAACTCGGGCTCATGGTCAAATTAATAATAAAATGAAACCACACTGTGAAAAAAACAAAAAAAAAAACATGAATGAATACAGCCATATCGAGGGTGGAGAGTGGAAGGTAGATAAGATACTTCTTCCTCTATCCCTCTGACATTATTTCAAGGATTACTCGCAGAGAAAAGAACTACAAAAATTCGGAAATGGTCCTCTTTAACCAACCCAACGACCAGTGCCTCCGCTCTACGTACGTAAAACCCTACTATCACTGCAGCAGTAAGTCTAGAAGAGCTCAGAAAACTCCAACCCCTCTCCTCCCCTAGAATCAATCCGTAATTGCTAATTAATTACAATTATACATTAAAGTTACATCTTATTCGAGTATTATATTATGTTATAGTTTTACTATAAACCTAAAACTATTTCTTAAGAGATAAATTATAATATAGTGCTTTTCCTACTCTTATAGAGCCTCTTATAAATAAAATAGTCTTATTTTAAACTTCTAGGAGAAGGGAATTATATTACTTTAATAGGTCTCTAACTACTCTCTTATATAGTAAAACTGATTACCCTAGATCTCTTAGATAAGATTATTACTAAAATTAATTTATATTAAAGAGGTTTTTAGCTATAAATAAGACTACTTCAGATTTCATAAGAAATAATAATCTAGTGAACTATAGATAGATAGGTAGTTAGATAAAGAGTTATTATATTTATATAAATAATAAGCTGTTTAGAGCCTAGTTAGCTTATATATATCTAGAATATATACTATTAAAAATCGTAAGATAATATATATCTATATATATAGATATTAATTCTATATATTATAACGGTATACTGTTATTCTAGATAGCTAGGAGTACGTGCTATATATAGGGTTTCGGCAGTTGTTGTCTTATATTATCTGTTTTAGGAAGGTTACGTAGGCGACGTATAACGTTAGTCGGTTTCGGACCTTTTAGTCCGAACCTCTTGTATATAGTAGCCTACTCCTAGAGTAGAGAGAGATAGTTTTTCCTTTTCTTTTATATTAGAGCCTAGTATCTACTTACGTTATTTAGTCTTAAATATACTTCTATATATCTCTTCTTCTATAGTATGTATTTCGTGCTATTATATAAAAAGGAAAAACTCTTCTTCGCTAGTGACGGTATTTATAATATCTCTTTAAGCTTATCGTCGCTTTTGTTTCTTTTTTAGGCTAGAATCAGACTCGAACGACGCTATTCTTAAATAGCTAGGATTCTAGAGATCTCCTAAACAGCTAGTGACACTAGAGTTTAGTATCTATATAGACAGCTAGTAAAAATCGTATATTACACGTTAAGGAAGCGGGATACGCTAAGTATCTCTAAGGCTTCTAATAACCCTCTCTGTATAGAGACTACTATATATAGGTTCAGTGAATAAGTTAACTATTAAAGTTATCTAAAAGGCTTCTGAATCTGCTCTTACCCCCCTTCTCTCTAAATCGACGAAGATATTGAATTTAGTTCTACTAAATAGCGTCGAGTAATAAACCCCTTCTAGGGCTACCTCTCTTACTAAAAGACACCCTTCTAAAAGCCGTCTAAATAGTATCTATATACTAAAACCTAGAAGATCTTAATAAAATAATAATAATAATCGAAGAGACTAGTAAGACTTCTTAAATATAGACTAGATATAGTTAGTTATATAGGCTTTAGAAGCAGAAAATCAAGAAACAAAGAATCGGCTAGCCGAGCTAGAAAAGAAAGTAAGCGAACTTATAAGTTAATAAATCGCTTTGCCTCTAAACCCTCTCTAATCCGACTCTTCTCTACTTCTAAGCCTAAATTTATACTCCTTTTAGCAAAGAGACGTAGCTACCTCTAATACTTTCTAATATTCCTCTACCTAATATAGTACTAAAGCTACTTTAAATACCTTCTAACGAAAAAGTAAGATAACTAAAAAGATCAAACCTTTAGATAATAGTATTTCACCTATATACTAATAATAGAAGATATTAGTATAAGATAGACTCTACGTAAATACTAACTACTATAGTTCACCTCTAACCTAAAAAGCTCTTATTTAAGGTATAATAACTAGCCTTACTAAGAACTACCTAGAGCTCAGATACGAGTTAGACTCGGTTTAGAATACTTTTAAAGATTAAGAAGATATAGTTACTCTTTTAGATACCTACTTTTTAACTAGTTACAAAATAGAGAATACTTAGAATACTTTTATAGCTTTATAGATAGATAACGTTAGAGAAACTTTTACTATTTTTAAGAGTCGCTTTTTAAGTATAGCTATACTTAGAGGTATATTAGAATTAGAATAGTTTTTTTAAATATAAGATAAGATTATACTATAGCTCTAAAACTTAGCTACTTTAAAAAAGAGATAATAGAACTATAACTTTATTAAAATAGTAGCTAATCTTTTAGCTTTAAATAAGGAGATACGCTAAAACGCTAAGTTACGTACTTTAGTCTAAAATACCCCCTCTCTAAACTCCCTATAATCTAATAGCGAATCTACTACTTCTAAAGTAGAATCAGAATCAGAAGATAAATAAGTCCTTAAGTACCTTAATTTAAGAGAGAATAAGGTAATATAACAACATTTAGTAATAAACTCTTTTAACTAGCTAAAACTACCCTTTTTGTCGTCTTAAACTTTAAATAGCGAAAACTTAATAATTAGAAACAACTTCGCTTTTAACTATCTAAAACCCCACCGACTCTAATAAGAGTCTTATATTCTTTACTTTCTTTTATTCAAATTCGACTTAGATACGAATCAGTATACTCTCGAAGTAAGCTCTTAACTAAGTTATTACTACCTCTTAACTGAACGACTTCTAACTCTACGCTAAATTCGACTTCGACTCTGTTTTAAACTTTTAAACTTTTTAAACTTTTAAACTTTTTGAACTTTGATCTTTGAACTTTATCCGACCTACTAGATAGGATCAGACTATACTCTTTTCGCGAATGCTTGCTTTTGATATTAGAGGATTAGAATTAAAGTCTCTCTTTTATAAGTATCTACGAATTAATTCGGTTTATAATTTAGATCTAAGATCGACATCTTAATAACCTTCTCGCTTATAATAAAATTAAATAAATATAACAAATGCTTTAACTCTAACAACGATATTATAGTATCCTAATTCAACCCTGAATAATAAGAGAGAGAAGACTTAAGACGAGTCTTTTTTAAGAGAGAGAGATATAATAGTATACTATTATCCTAGATAGCTAGGAGTACGTGCTATATATAAGGTTTTAGTAGTTATTATCTTATATTGTCTATTTTAGGAAGGTTATATAGGTAACGTATAACGTTAGTTGGTTTTAGACCTTTTAGTCTAAACCTCTTATATATAGTAGCCTACTCCTAGAGTAGAGAGGGATAGTTTTTCCTTTTCTTCTATATTAGAGCCTAGTATCTACTTACGTTATTTAGTCTTAAACGTACTCTTATATATCTCTTCTCCTGTAGTATGTATTTCGTGCCGTTATATATATATATATAATAATAAGATAGAGATAGAGTAGAGAAGTAGTTTATTCGTAGTTATTAACGCGAAAACTAAGGTAAAGAGCGAAGATAGCTCTAAACGATATTAATATATAGAATTCTACTAGGTAGTGAAAAGTTACGTAATAAGTCTAAAACCCGAACTACTATAGTCTTAAATTAGAACTATTACATTTCTCTCTCTTTAGTAGAGCTCGCTCTCGAGCTCTATAGAAACCCGTATACTTATCTATTTATATATCTACTAGTTCTAGCTTATACTCTTCCTTCTACTAAGGTAGCTATAAGATACTAGCTATATAAGAGTAGTAAGATACTAGCTCTATAAGAGTAGTAAGGTGCTAGCTATATACTAAGTTATCTAAAACTCTCTATATTCCCTTTCTAATACTAATCTATATAATCTGCTAAGCGACTAGTATATACTCTTATAATTTTGTCGATTACTAAAGTATAGACTTTAAGAGCTTTTATAATATTAGGAGAAGAAGAAGAAGGCTTTAAGAGTTATTATAAAAAATAATATAGCTAAAAGTAAGAAGGTCTACTTAAAAGGCTTCTCTTATCGAGGCGTAGAAGAGCTTCTTAATAGTAGAAGGCTTAGATTAACTAATAACGAGCTAGATTATAATAGTACGCTATTCTGAATTATTAGTATTTATAAAACTACTAATACTTCTACGACTTATAAGAAGAAAGATACTAAAGAGAGTAAGAATTAGATATTATATATTTCGCTTTAAGGTCTTATATATTTAGCTTTAAAGCTCTTATTATTTTAATAGCTATATTAGGAAGAGTTCGGTTATTATTCTATTAAGACTTAGTAGTCTCCGACCTCTTATATATAGATGTTTATACTTAGTATAGAAGAAGAATAGTTTTTCCTTTTTATATAATAGTACGAAATATATACTATAGAAGAAGAGGTATATAAGAGTGCGTTCGAAACTAAATAACGTATATAAATACTAGGCACTAATATAGAAGAAAAGGAAAAACTATTCTTCTTTTATACCGAGTATAAATATCTATATATAAGAGGTCGAAGACTACTAAGTCTCGATAGAATAATAACTAAACCCTTTCTAATATAGCTACTAAAACAATAAAGGCTTTGAAGCTAAATATATAAGGCTTTAAAGTAAAATATATAATATCTAATTCTTACTCTCTTTAGTACTTTCCTTCTTATAAGTCGTAGAAGTATTAGTAGTTTCACGAATACCGATAATTTAGAATAGCGTGCTATTATATAGATAAGCTATCTTATTAAAGCGTCGATTACGCGAGCGTATTAATATTTCTTTTTAATAAGAGAGCGAAAGTTATATACTTAGTATACGATATTAGAGTCTATTATCGGTTTATAGTTAAATACTAGCTATTTAAAGAGAGAGAGAGATCCGAAGATACTAGAAGAAGGTCTTAAGCTTAGTGTCGATTCGAGGGTTACTAGTAAGAGGTCTACTTTAAAGAAGTCGTAGAGTCAGCGATAGAGAGGCTAGAATAGAGCTAAAGTTAAAAGCCTAATATATTTTAAATCCTTTATAAGATAAGAAGAGTAACCTTAGTTTAATATAATAATAAGATAGAGATAGAGTAGAGAAGTAGTCTATTCGTAGTTATTAACGTAAAAACTAAGGTAAAGAGCGAATAATATATAGGATTCTACTAGGTAGTAAGAAGTTATATAATAGGTCTAAAACCCGAACTACTATAGTCTTGAATTAGAACTATTATAATATACTAGTGTTTAGTATATATATTTAAAAGTGATATAAATCCCTTATTTAACCTTATATATCTTAGTATATAAATTTATATAAATAGAATATATACTATTAAAAAAAGATTTAGATCTTTAGAGATATAAATCTTTAAAAGTTTATATCTTTTATCTACTCTACTATCTAGTATACTACTTTAGAGCTATAGTTTTATATATACTAAATTATATACTAATATATATACTACGAGCTAAACGAGTACTTAATATATTAAGAAGTAATTAATAATATATATTAACTTATATAAGCTTACTATTTAGAGTATTCTATTAGATATTTATATATATATTTAAATAATTTATACGAGCTAAATAAGCTTTTAAGTATTTATATAATTATAGCTAAAAAGCTCTTTATTTATTATAATTATACTAAGAAATAGAAACTTCTAAATAGCTCTACTTTTAAGAGTTTAGGCTAATAAGAGCTTAGTATTCTAGACTAATTCTAGAGTTTTATTTTTATTTAAAATATAAATAAATATATTCTAATATAAAGATACTACTCTCTTATACTTCTAGAGTCTTACTTTTCTTTTTTATTCTTTACTTTATTCTTCTATTCTATCTCTCTATAGAAGATAATAACTAGTAGGTTTCTAAGAGAGAAAACTATCTCTAGTATAATAATAAGATAGGAGTAGAGTAGAGAAGTAGTCTATTCGTAGTTATTAACGCGAAAACTAAAGGTAAAGAGCGAAGATAGCTCTAAACGATGCTAATATATAGGATTCTACTAGGCGGTGAAAGAGTTACGTAATAGATCTGAAACTAGAACTAGGCTATTATATTTCTCTCTCTTTAGTAGAGCTCGCTCTTAAGCTCTATAGAAACTCGTATACTTGTCTATCTATATATCTGCTAGTTCTAGCTTATACTCTTTCTTCTACTTAGGCAGTCGTAAGATACTAGCTCTGTGAGAGTAGTAAGATACTAGCTATACGCCTAGTTACTTGAAACTCTCTATATTCGCTCTCTAATACTAATCTATATAATCTGCTAAGCGACTAGTATATACTTCTACGATTCTGTTAATTGCTAAAGTATAGGCTTTAAGAGCTTTTATAATATTAGAAGAAGAAGAAGGCTTTAGAAGTTATTAGAAAATAATATAAGTAAAAGTAAGAAGGTTTGCTTAAAAGGCTTCTTTTATTAGAGCGTAGAGAGACTTCTTAATAGTAGAAGGCTTAGATTAACTAATAATAAGCTAGATAAGCTGTCTTATTAAAGCGTCGATTATATAAGCGTATTAATATTTCTTTTTAATAAGAGAGCTAAAGTTATATACTTAGCGTATAATATTAGAGTCTATTATCGGAGTAGTTAGATACTAGCTATTTAAAAAGAGAGAGAGAGAGAATCCGAAGATACTAGAAGAGAGTCAGATACTAGAAGAGAGTCAGATACTAGAAGAGAGTCAGATACTAGAAGAGGGTTAGATACTAGAAGAGGGTCTAATACTAGAAGAGAGTCTTAAGCTTAGTATTAATTTAGAGGTCGCTAGTAAGAGGTCTAGGAAGTCGTTTAAAGAGGTTTAGTGCTATAAAGAGGACCGAAGCTGTAGAGTCGTAGAGTATATACGTAGTTATCTAGGAGCTATTCGAAAAGGGAGTCTTAGAGCGTATATATAGGTATCTAAGAGCTATTTAAAAAGAGAGTCGTAGAGTTAGTAGTAGAGAGACTAGAATAGAAGTAAGGTTAAGAGCCTAATAAGAAGAGTGACCTTTAGTTTAATATAATAACAAGGCAGGAGTAGAGTAGAGAAGTAGTCTATTCGTAGTTATTAACACGAAAACTAAAGGTAAAGAGCGAAGACAGCTCTGAACGATGAGGATTCTGCCAGGCGGTGAAAGAGTCACGTGACAGGTCTGAAACCAGAACTGGGCTGTCACATCTAGAAACAATTTCTAGAGCTCTCTTCTAATAATTAAAAGTTAGAAACAAAGCTGAAAAAAAAGAAAATAAGTAACTTTTAAACCTATAGAAATCATTATTTTTATCTCTATTTTTAGGTCTATTTTAGAGTGTATTTTATAATTTATAAATAAGAAAAGCTATTTATAATATAATCCTAAAAAAGCTTATTATTTATAATTATATAAATTAAATCTTAACATCTCTATTTAGATATAAGATTTAAGTTTTAAGAAAACGCAAGCCGCGGCTCATAACTTTCTCCCATGGCCGGCCTTGTTTCCAAGCCATGGAATCGCGAAAGATTATTTAGCAGAATACCAGGCCAGGCTAAGTCTTCCAATCATGCTACGAAAGCAGAACGACGCCCTGGGAACCACTTGGTTTCCTAGGATCCTATTGGCTGCTCAAGATGTATACCCAACTTGTTCTGAGCACACTCGGTTGCAGAATTGTATGCATGGCTACCAATCCCCCTCTGACTCTACGGAGACTTCTTAGGTTGAGGTCGTAGATACTAGTAGATGTGTGGTTCCGGAGCTCTAGTGGTAAGTATATTTACCCCTCCTACCCCCCGATTCCGCATTGATAGGTGTTCCGGCCCTCGCGAGCCTTGTGGCTGCTTCATGGAGGAGCGTAGAGGACGAGGCCCGCGGTGGGGGTTCCTTGCGTTTCCTTATGTGTGGTTTGGAGGGCGGTTCGTTGAGCTTCTGTATGAATTGGCTATCGCTTTCGAGAGACCGATTCATCGAGCTGCTATATGAATTGGCTACCGCATTGGAAGAGGCTTTGGAGGATCTGCAGAAGTTTTTCTCATATGCTGCCAGTGATATTCGGTAATCGTCCATGCTGTCGTAGGAGCGTTCTTTGATTCTCGAATGATGTTCGTGGTCGTGTCGTAGATGAAGTCTGGAGTGTTGTTAAGCTGGCCTTAAGTGAAAACAGTCTCCATAATTTCTGAATGGCCCAAGCTTCAGAGAAGTATTGCTGATGGGTTGGATGGAGTGAATAGGGTGTGTGAAATAGGAGCTGCTATGAACAAAGTTGCCGTGAAAAATAGTCGTGATAACCAGACCAGGCTCAAGCAAGAGCTGCCTTGTGTTCCTCTCCCCGCAACAGCCCGCTAACCCTTTCACAACCCCAACCCCCTTCCTCGACTAAGAATATGCCATCACCATCTCCCTCATCACGTCCATTTCCGCATAATATGACAACCGATTCGAACCTCGTTCCACCGTTCCCCGCATTCGAATCACTACGACAATCTCCCCCCGAAGGATACATCCGGAGGAGAAGGTTGTCGGTGGGACGAGGGAGATACCATTATTGCGAAAGGGCTATGACGAGCTTGGTACCCGTTTCTAGCTGCTAAGGAGCGACACAGAACCATTGCTCTTTGGGAAATTGATGGTTGATTTCGCAACCGTCCTCCTGCGAACGCTGAATATACTGTAGCTGGGGGATTCCCATATTTGGGACATAGCTGGGCATCAACAGGAGGCCGAGACACTAGAGGGCATTGAAATGGAAGTCAGGAAAGTGAAATAAAGAAGGTGTACCTACCTAGTATTGAATATCGAAATGCTGGTTAACAAGATCAGGTCATCGTTCATCGTCATCGATAAGCCTCGCGGTGGCTCCTTCTTCAGCAATGGAATGCGGGCACAGTCTTGTCCGTAGCCTTCCAGGCTCAATTCTCCCATTGTACCTTCCTCTCCGCAGCCGCAGAAACCGCTTACGATTTACGGCGAAACCACATGGGACTGGGGACTGGGTATGGGTCGAATCACACGAGGTCGTTGGGAGTCAAACTCTGGATGACCGGAAAGCCCTTTTCGATATTGCCTCCTGTATGTCTATGCCCTTGATTCCTTTCTATGGTGCTCCAAGTGGAGATCCCAACATGGGGAGATGATGAGGGGCTTGGACCGGTTTTTGGGTTTGTTTGGAGACCATATGGATTTGCGGGTAGTGATTGAACCCTTACCCTTTGAAGGATATATTCCAACATTGGTTTGCAGGTTTATCCACGGGACTCCTTGGGCGACCACTAATCAATTTGAGTCCCTTGGGCTGGGGCGAGTTGACCAACCTCGACCAACATTATGTGAACTCGCTCTTTCTTCTTCAAAAGATAGGAAAGTGGCGATGTCCCATGCTGTTGGTCACTTTAAAATCAACCATTCCGCAAACCAAGTGGCTTGTGGAGCCGATGGTATCACCAGCTGGTCCAACTCTGAAAAGAAAACTCGAATGCATTTTTTCCAGTATGGAGCGAAATCAAAAGGAATTTTTGTTTCATCCTTTTGACTGCTACTTGTTGGGCCATCTGAGATAAGGAACAATTTCTTGAAAGATATTGGGTTTCAAGGAGTGATTCCCTATACCTAATGGCCCATGCATAATGCTTTTGAGATAGGTCATCAACAGAGAAACATGTGATCTCAGAAATCGCTTGTTAGACGAAACCCCTTGATGCGAAGTCTTCTGTTTTCCCAAGTTGCTTCTGCATTGGGATAACTCTGAAATGACATTTCTTTTCAGGAGAATCACTCGTTGACGAGCATTCATCTTTTCTCTTTTGTTCATTCATGTTTGTAGTCTTTTAAAACTATACACTGTCAGCGATTGATTGTGTCTACAGTATGTGGTTTTGCATAGCGCTATACTCTCCTTTGACGCTACCCGGGACCTGACCAAGGCAGCTAGTCAGCTGATCATATTTTTGCGATCTTAATTTATATAACTCGGGGGCTGCTAGCTTTTCATGTCATCTGTCAAGATACTTCAGATATCCTGTTCTACCTTACAAGTAGAAAGCTCCTCCATGCATTGCAATGGCAAATCCTCACGTGTTTTTTTACGTTACATGACCGGACATCAGATGAGATGTTGGAGATGTTGGAGATGTTGGAGTGACGGCAATATGAAATTTGGAAGAATGTCTTCTGGTTTGCAGTCCCACAGCCATGGCAGTACGAGACAAACCCGAGCTTTTCTTCAAGTTGTAACCAGCTCGGTAACGCATGTTGTGCTCCATCGATCAGTTCATTGGCGTCAGCGAGAGGGCTGGGATTGGAAAATCCATTTCAAGAACGGCCGGTCGCTGCATGTGGGCAATGGCGCATCGTTATTTGGATGCAGTAGGCGTTCTGGGTAGACGCAGATACACGGAGTAATACTTCCTGCATCATGATCATGTCCCCTGGTTGTTGTTAAAATGGCAGAGTTTTGATGGCCAATGATTATTTTCGGTGGTTGATTAGGAAGGACGAAAGGCTTCGAGATTTGACAACAGGCGTACACTATGCGTCGTTCCCTTAACGCTGTTTGGGGGTGGAGGCTGAGTTGGGTTGAGTTCATAAAAACTACATTGGTGTTGATACGATTCCACTGTTGTTTTTATGCAAGTTTTGCAGCGAGATGCCCCAAGATATAGGTCTCGGTTTCGTACTCCGTGACCAGTAATCATTGTGATTATTCCTCGAGTTTTGCCCTCATTTCGCTGGAGAAGAAGCGTCGGCCTCTCTTGGTCTTAACTTTCCTTGAGAGTTGCGTTCGTTCATTCCAACAGCTCACCCGATCCGCAGTTGGTCCTAGTGGCACGAGGGGGTTTGATTCCGCCGAGCTGCATCCCCCCTCCCTTGTATTGCCAGTATTTGTTTTCGTGGGTTCGTGGGTTCGTGGGTTCGTCGATATAAGACGGGACTACTAGAGCCGCACATCATGTTAGCCAGGGGATCAAACACCATGATGAAATGGGGATGCTGGACAGTTGAAGGATACCCACAGTAAGCAGGCATCTATCCAGCCTCTCAGATACAGAACCTCGAATCAGACCATTGCAAGTCGTCCAACGAAAACTTGAAGATGGATATTGATAGACGCCGGCAGACGGGGTCTGAGCTGTGGGGCCCAGGACCCGCGGTTACACAAAACAAAATCCGGAGAGACTATCGTAGCCACCACCATTGTCCAGTTATGTACGATGAAAATTACCCCAAAAGAGTCTAGGACTAGATGAAACCCCATGTCTTTGAATCAACACTGGAGATTGTGGGGATTGGACGAGAGGATGGTTTGTGGTTCGAAGTTTCCCGCTTATTTTGCATTGTTGGACCGACTCCTGGCCGATGATCAAGATTGATATTTGACGAAATGGTTCACGGCTGCAGAAGGCTTATGCAGGTTGAGAAGAGAAGGGTGTGTGTATCAGGATTTTCAATCCAATCATCGAGGCGAGTGTGGATAGTGTTGAATATCTGGAAGAGAGGTGTGCAAGGTGTGGTAGACCGCTATATGTTTAGAGGAGCAGTGGTGGCTGCCAGCAGAGAGAATTTTACGCCACGTCTTCAACAGATTACCTCCCACAGCAAATTCCTCCATCAACGATGTCAACAGGGAGACTTACGAGGACCGGAATAGCTGTCATCATACAAATGATTGACTCTCTTCGTCAACTCCATGCGACCGAGTCTCCACGGTTCCCGTCGACAAATGGGACTCTTTCCGCTCCAGGTTCCGGTCCTGTAGAAACGGCAGCGTGCAGATATGATGGCCCGATCGATGAAATTGCTGGAAAATCTTGCTCAAGCAAACGCTCTTCTGAAGATATAAATGGACAGCTCTGCCCCCATGTTTTTTGACGGCCCACCAACCTTCGAAGGTACCTCAGCTTCCAATATGGCTTCAATTCCGCAACCTCGTGTCCCATGCCGTCAAGCCGGTTGCCCTAGGACCTTCTCATCACGTCCCAATATGTATCGTAGGTTGTAGGGCCACCGTCCCACTTCCTTTTCTCTTGAATTAATCTTGAACTATTCCTGAACTCTAGCATTGTCCTGTGCCGAAGACCAAGACATTCTTCAATAGGCAATTACTGACTTCACCATCATCTAGGCCATGAAAGAGAAACGCACTGGGGTGGAAAAAGACGTCAAGTATCTCAACGTAATTGACCCGGTCTGTTTTTGCTGTAGGGTTGTTGGCTAACGTCCATAGGCGTTCCTCTCGTGTCAGGCGGCATAGGTTTGGATTCGGGGATTCAAGGGATCCTTTTTCGAGGCGATTTGAGCCCTTCAGCGCCACAACATTCTGGTAAGCAGCGGATTTGATAAAGGGAGCGTGGCAGATACTCACAGTTCTTGTAGATGTTCTTTCCAACCCCGGTCCGCGTAACGATCCACCTCTTTACTCCCCTTTCTTTGGGCATTATCAAGCTCAATGTCCCCTCTGCCTTGGGCCACTACACGATGGATTTTGTTGGGAAATCATGATGGGAGGCAGTTGGCATATCAGGGAAGGGGAGACTTGTGCCGAAGTTCCAAATTGTAGGGATGAGGAATCGTGTGCTGGACCTTCGTTGGGATTTCTGCCTCATTGGTGGTAACGAAGCTCGATTTCCTTTCCATGGTTGTTGGAAGCAAGTCGACGGACTAGGGGAGGCAAAATGAGGGAGTATAGGGATAACAGTTGTCGTGTGTTTAGTGAAGAATGGAGTTGTTCACAGCAGTCAGGTAGCTCAAGTTAGTGGGAGATGAACCAAAGATTGACCTAGGTATTTTTGAGAGCATCTGTGATTCGCCCAAATCAAACCAACATACAGGGGCCTTTTCGTTCTGCCTTGTCGCCCTTTATCAACGTCCCAGCTCAACTTAATAGGGGGCGTAGGTCGCTCTGGCGTGCAACAGCGCTGGGTGTTTTTTTCAGGGAGGTTTTGAAACTTTCTTTATATATACAAATCAACACTCCACGTTCTTCAATTTATTGGCAGTATTTCCATGGAGTTCAATGGGTGGAATAAAGGTATGCGAAGAGAGACGGTTAAGGTGTATGGGGTGAAGAATGGTGTTCGATGGGTAGCTCAAGTTGGTTGGAAAAAGGATGCGAGTTTATTTTGAGAGTATCATTTGCCTGAAAAACTCCAACCTACCCCCTTGCCGGCTTCGCCACCCTCCATCACTGTCTCAAAGCACTCAGAGTCATCATCCATTGCAATTAGGCTGGCCATGGTCCTTCTGGTGCCCAATAAAGCTGGATGTTTCATAGAAGACCGTTGTAAACCTTGAGGGTTGAAACCAATTTGCATATCTTTACAAGTGGCCGATTCATTCTTTGACTTCAGAACCAGCGACAGTTCAATTAGAACGTTTTCACAAGGTATCTATCTATGGCAAGTCCCAGTAGATCGTTGCAGTTTCTGCCTTGCCCATTTGGAGGCCAAATGGGCTGCATAGGTCTCATAGCCACGACCCATAAAGAGGCGTGGAAAAGAACAACCCCGTCACCGGCAGCTCGTACTGTCGTTGGTAGGATTCCGGACAGGGCGAGTCTCCACGTTCGATAGCAACGTTTGTGAAATGAGCCGTCGAGAAGCTAGGTACCAACTGGGGGGCTGAGAGTCAATGTCCGATCGGCTTTTTAGATATTCAATGACGGGGAGCCCTTGTTTGCGGAGGATTCGAGTCGACAAACCCACGTTGCTCGAAGATAGGAGCCAGCCCTATGACGAGCAGCTATAGCTAGATTTGGTGGAAGGAGTCGTCAAGTTGGGGAGAAAGGGAACGGAATGGGTTTGCTGAACTTTGTTGTATTGCCTGCCGCATCACCAAACCCTCACTCAACAAGGCTACGAAGTACACTCGGTGGAGCTTACATCTCAATGGGGGTATGTGTTGCGACGTTGCCCAATCAAGTAGCAGGAAAAGTCGATTAGAAGCTTCAACGAATTGATCTTAATATGTGTTCACTGCATAACGGCACTCATTCAATGATGTCAGATAATCCGAGCCTGCAATAATCCCTAGAATCTTCGGCATCTATTAAGCCTCCATTTATTATCCCGTATTCCGCCCTTTTCTTTTAGCATGGGCCGGCCTCACATCCAGCGACCAAGCTCACGGCAGCTGTGGCAGACAAGTCATCAATAAGTAACCCAAGAGGGTGGGCCCCGCCGATCGATATCAGAGCGACCAACAAGCTTTTCTGAGTCTCAAAAGAAGGGAATTTCTTGTTTACAGTGCACGAGGAGTTATATATGTATATTTGAATATTATCCGCCTAGCTTAGTATTCATTAGTATATGCAGCACGTCTAACTTTGAAATAAAGGATCTTACTGGGGTTTACACAAGTCATCGTGAGATCGCTAAGCGCTGAAAAATTCTGCCCACTCCCCATGCACCCCCCTTGCGGCAGGACGACGTACCGTGGTTGCCTAAGAGTGTTACCTACTTCTTTTAGACTGCAATAACCAGGCCCCAGGTGCAAGTGACTAGAAACAGACTTCTCGTTGCCGTTTCCGTGAAGAAGCTCAAGACAAAACTTTTATTAGCTTTCATCGCGATACGAGAAGACGCGCTTACTTGGTTGTGTAGCGAGGCTCATCAATTTTCTTCAGGTCATGGCAATGAAATTTCCATTATTTCTTAACAATTAAGGAGGCGCCTAACAATGAAAATACTGGGACAATGGTAGGAACTGACGAAGTTCGCAACCCTTTTGCACCAGTGCGACCGCAATTAGTGACCCTATAACAAGGCTGTACAGAGAATCAATAGCAAAGGAATCATGGCAGCCAACCAAGTTCTGCAAGTTCTCTATTTGTGCGACGTTCAAGGTTTCAGTGAGGTATGTTAACATGGCCTTAAGCGAGACCTACCAGCCAAAATAGAAGTCAAGTAACAGTAACAGCGCCACCAAAAATATTGAGGGAATGGAAGCCATCACCACGCAGACCATGAACAAGTTTAAAACGCCTTGCAATCAGCTTCGCTTTCCGGTGTGCCGATGCAGAAATGCGCCACCAACATGCTCAATCTCCACTATTTCCCGGCGTCACCACCCCTGCTCCTCGCTCACGTAAAGAGAAAACCAACAAACCCATTCCGAAGCAGGAGGTTGGAGAGAATCCTTGTAGCTTGAGGAGGAGAGTAGGATGAAATGAAAAGGGAAATGGAACTGTGGGTCCGAGTTGTTTGTTACAGGCGGTGAGAGACGGGATGCATGGCTTTATAAAAGAAGGAAGGAGCGATGTTGTACTCTCGACGAACCTCGACCGAATGAGAAACAGCGCAGAGTATAGAACATCTCCCTCAGAGTGAAGATTACTATTTGTCTACGAACATCTAACGAGGTACAACTCTTTCTGGGTTTGGGATGCGATGCTTGAGTGTTCTCTTGGTGACATCCGACAATTATTGCAGAGCCGCATTTCATCCTCTATCTTGTGACCGATCATAGCTTCACACGCATCTCTAATGAGTTGGCGTTCCTTTCTTCTTTTGAAGGAGAGTCCCTAGAAACCCTAGATTCTCGCCGTGTAGCATTTGACACCACCTAGGAATGTGAGTGCTGTAAGATCAGGGTTCTGCGCCTTTGATGCGATGTAGACGTAGCTGTTTTCTATGTATTGAACTATATCTTCGTAGTGGAAAGCTCTAAAGTCCATGAGCTGTGAAGTTAAAAACAACCCTGAAAGACAATTTAGGTATGGATATTTGCGCGAGGCAAACGATTTAAAAGTAAGAACGGGCAGCTAGAAGTGACCTTTTTCTTGAGATTCGAGAAGCTGTGAGCTCTCATACTACATCACGGGAGAGAGTCTTATTAGCTGGCTCTACATGTACTTGCTGCACTTTTTGAAAGTGCCTTTGGGTCTGTCTATTTATGACAATACTGCTTTTCTCTTTTGTCTTCTAATATAATTAATTTTCACGGTTGTATAGCTACGGCATCCCGTATATACCAAAAGTCAGAAACAACCAAATCGCAAATTATAAATCGCAAAGTATTACTTTTTATAAGTATAAATATAATATTTTTTAATTTAAGTTCTCTCTCCCTTCTTCTCCTCTCCTCTCCTCTATCTTAAGACTAGACAGTCTTAACTATAGTAAATAATTAGAGGATAGTAATAGAGGACGAGTAGTATATATATATAGTAGTAATATCGCCTTCTCGCTATTATATTCTAACTCTCTATTACCTAACTCTTATATTATATTATTCCTATTGTTTTTAGATAAATAAGAGAGAAAGAGAAAGAGAGGAAGAGAGGAAGAAGGGAATATTTACTCTAAACTCCTCTTACCTACGCTAGGAAAAACCTTCCTCTAGAATGCTTACTTACCCTCTTATCTTACTCTTATTCTTCTCCTACTCTCTCCTACACTCTCTTAGTATACGTAATATATAGAAGAATAGGATAAGAGAGTGAGAGAGTAAGCGAGTAAGAGAATAGGATAGTATAGTTTAAGATTTACTATATCCCTTAGAGACTTTAGTTAATCTAGCTATAAATACTTAACCTTTATAATTTACGTTTTATAACTAACGATTTACGATTTAGTTGATTCTGGCTTTTAGTATATACGACACGCTCTAATAGCTTCAGCTTTCCTAATTTAGGCCGCCTGAATTTTTTCCCACTGATTTTCAATTATAGCAACCCCAAAAGACAAAAGAAGGCGGTAAGAGGAATCAGAATTGATCTGCGGACAGCTGCTCTCGCTTTTGTACGAAAATAATTTAATTGAGAAGAGCTAGGAGAATCAGAAGCTTGGATTTCTTGATTTTTTTAGAACCTCTCGGATAATGCTTGTCGTTGTACTTATTTAAGATAGTCCTAAGTAATAAGAAATAGAGTGTTCACTAAGTAAGACTCCTCTTACCTTAGTAAAGCAAACCAAAGCTATGCCACGATTGAATCAAGTGCCAATGTTGTAATCCTCCGCCAGAACGGTTGGTAACAAACTCTAGAAATTGTAAGAGAATATTATAATGATGATAGAGAGCTCCTTATAGCATAGTGGGGGTTGATCACGTGAACTAAACCGTTCTTTAGTAGGCCACTTGAAAATGCTTCACTATAGGATAGAGAAAAAAGAAGGTTCCGAATAGTCTTTGTGTAGAATCAAGTTCTAGAGCTCCCAAATGCTGTCTCTTGCCAAATATATTCCGTGTTTACAAACAAGTGAAGTTGGAAATGAAAATGAGAGATGGACAACCTTCAAATTGATTCCGGCACAGCTCTTATTGTCCCATATGGTAGGATTAAAAAACACCAAGCGATTCGTGGTCGTCGAAATTCCAAGAGCTGCTCAAAATCCCGATGGGCGAGCCTCCGCAGCAGAAGCAATAAAAGGTGCCGGAGAGCAATGACTAAACTTCTTGTCATCCGAGGAGCTTCGGGCTTTGATGCTAGTGAGTGACCGAACCATCAATTCTTAAAAGTCCTTCAAGAACGCCAGTTACATATATGAGCAGGGTGGCAACTTCTGTATTTTTGTTGAGCGCAGTCGTCATCGTCAGTCATATCATGCAGAACATTCCAGCCGGCCTCCAAAACTGGGACGTAGGCTTATGACTCCTTAGTATTCCAGGGCCTCGGAACCGCGGCAAGATTCATACTTTGCCACAACACTAAGAGCTTTACAATTCAGACTCAGTGGATGCTTATCAGGGGGTTTGAGACTGGTGATCTAGAACGTTGTCTTTCATACTCTGGAAGAACTAACCTTCTAAAGCTCATTGGATTGGACTTCATAATCCGCTTGCTTCTACACTGAAGGTTCGACTTGAACAGAAAATCGTGCGACCAGAGAATTACGAGGATGAACAGTACATGTACGTCAAACCGGTTTATGTCAGTACCAAAGTTAGCAACCAATGGTGAAAATGGAGAAAATGGAAGGGATAGTTGGAGTTTATAAGAGTTTTGGGCCGGCTGGCGAGGGGCGTAGCGAAAAATTGGGGTTGCCGTGTCGTTACCATAAGGCAGATATCTGCACGGCTTACACATCAGCTCGCCACTTCAATACACACCTTGGAACATTCCTGTCCAGACAATTAAGAGAGGGGAGACTTAGGAACGCTCTCAAGCATGGTTTGAAACTCTTATATTTCAGTTATCAAAAGTTTTTCTCGTGAAAAGGAGTGGACCAATATTTTAAGTGAAATCCACTTAAAGGGGTGATTATGGTGGCTTGCGCAGTTGATTCTCGTTCAAGAACAACAAGGATGTCCTCAGAACTGTTTCTAACCCACCATAGTTATGGAATCTTGTGTAACTTTGGTGGGGTAATTATCCCTAATTTCCACTCCCGCCCCTCCTTCGGATTTCCTCGATTACGCCCGGGTGGCAATTTCTGATATTGAGCAGGGTGAGTGCCTATGTGGGAGAGGAAATGAGAGGGGAGAGAAAGCAGCTTGGGATATAGTCTGCGAAGAAAGGATTATTCGTGTATTTTTATTTGGAATGAAGTTTCCAAAGCGTATCATATCTCGCAGTGAGTTTATATTCTGGCTTTTCAAGATTGATCGTTTAATGAGGTGCCTCGCGATTCTATAGTCATTGAGAGACTTGAGTTATACATCAAAATATCACTTCAAGGCCCGAATGCAACGCGTGGGCTGCGGTAGAGAACCCTGCCGTGGCAATAATACCCAAACAACATGTACCTACTTACAAAGTGCCCAACATCCCAATTTAGTACCAGCATGTTAACTTTAATATCATCTTTGCGTGCTTGATTCGTTACTTCCATGTTTATTTGGGTAATGGTCCGGGGTTCATCTCCTTCACCGAAAACAGGCAGAAGTACAGCGAATATCTGCTGACGAGAGATGCAGCATTTTTCTCAGTGGGTATTTTTTGCTGGGCAAATCTTTGGTGTTTCTTACGTCTGGGAGTATAAGACCAAGACAAAGTACGTCCTTCCCGCGCCTCCAAAGCACTTCGAAACTACCTACCACCTCGAGTACCAATCTACAACCATATTTCCGAGAGACTAAAAAGCGACAACCAGCATGGACTCCCACTTCCATCGCTGGATTCTCCAAAGAACGAGGGGTAGAGGGACTGGTTGGATGACCCTGAAGAAAGAGAAAGAATTTCAACTTCTTCCACCCCCAGAGAAAGTAAGTTTGCATCTGCTCGGCTTGGAAAAGTGCAAATGCTAACGTCTGACAGATATTTCAGTACCCTTATGTGAAGAATATCAGCATCCACAACCCAAACACCAGAGCCTACATCGACGCTCGTATGGAACTCGACACCGGGTATCAAGGTCCCGGCCTCATCACAGAAGAGACTCTTCGTTCGCTTGGGATTTACTTGACGATATCACCAACTGCCCAGCCCATCTGTCTCTGTCTCAACGGGGCCGAATTGACATCAATCGGCACAATCAAACTCCGATGGAAAGGAGAGGAGTTTCGAAAAGTGTTCGAGACAATGTTCCACGTCATCCCCGGAGAAGACATGGCATGGCAGATAATTCTGGGTGCGGAAATTATACACAAGCACGGGATTTTGAAGTTTACTGGTTTTGGAGGGACCCATCTTCTTGGGAAGGAATCGAAAGGTAAGTCTTTACGAGAGATATCTAAAGTTGATGGTTGCTAATTAGTTTTGTATGTCTAGATAGCCGTTCCAACCGCGATGATCGTAAGAGGAAGGGGGAGGAGAATAGCAAGGGAAATGCAGTGAAAGTAGAGGAGCATAAGAAGGCGAAAGCATCCAAGAACAAGGGCAATTCCGCAAGCTCTTCCGCTTCTCATCGTGGGAAACAGTGAAAGAGTGTTTGCTTAGCGAGGATGTTTTGGAAAGGGACGACAGGCGAAATTGTTTTACTACGACTTGACGACTGAGGCTGTGACGGTTTGACGATTTGACGATTTGACGATTTGACGATTTGACGATTTGACGATTTGACGATTTGACGACAATGTGATTCACGATAGTTATAACCCGGCGTTTTGAAAATTTAGAATTTAGCTCGATAGACAAAAGTTTAGGATTTGCAACAGACTCACACCTTAATGATACCCTAGAACTAGCTTAACAGACAGTATTTCAACAGAAAGGATACTCTTAAAATGACTTCATGTTTTCATCCTCTGATAGCACTTACTCTTTTACTCTTTGTCGAATAGACATAAGCGGATAGAGCCACTACTTATAAATGTTTAATTATAAACTTCTAATTATATACTAAAAAAGCGATAAAGAGTTAAATAATACGTTATATAATTAAATAAATAGCTTAATTGATTAAGAGAACGTTAATATCTATTATATTAAAGAGGTCTTATAAATATACTACTAAATACTATAAAAGAAAGTCTACTAGTAGATTATATTAGTATTTATATATATATATATATATATCTAACTTTAAATAATAGTAATAATAATTATACTAATTAATAGATATAATTATCTTATTTTAGAAGAGTAAGAATTATCTAAGTCTATAATAGTAATAGTATTCTAGAAGTACTTATTAGCTTTAATTTCTTTAAACTTCTTAGATATTATTTAATTAACTTAATTACTTATTTACTTTTAGTATCTAATTCTACTAGTTTAAATAGATAATATATATTTATTTTTAAAAAGTCTTTAGAATTAAGTAATCTTAATTTAAGAATTCCTACTTAATTACTTAATCTTACTAAAAGCTTAGTAGTTTATAAAATACTCTCTTTTTATAAAATCTTATAAGAAACTAATCTTGTTCTAGTTAAATTAGTATTAAGGTTTTATCGTAGATAGTACGATATATCTATAAAACTCTAATTATAACTATATTAAGTACTAGAATTATACTAGGCTTTTAATAAAGAATAAGCTTAATATACTAGATTCTTTAATACTATTATTTAACTTAAGCTTTTAAATACTACTCTTATCTTCTTAATTAAAACTCTTACCCTAGTATTAAGTATAGAGAATAGTATTACTATTTAAATTTCTTCTAGTAGTAGTAAATATTATATAACTTTTAGATTTTTTAATATATATTAATAATAATTGAATTCTATTAAAAAATTAATTCTTTAATAAAAGTTATAAAGATTTATACTATTAAATATTAAGTACTAGAATAAGAGAGTTTTATAAGAAAGTATATAATTAATAAAGTAAAGTATTTAAAGTAAAATTTAGTAGTAACTATAAAGTATAATATAATACTATATAAGTTAAACTAGTTAAATTTATATATAAAAAAGAATACTTATATAAGAGTATATAAAGTTAAGTTTATATATTAAGTTTTTAGTATAAATATATAGAGAAGTAAGAAAGATATAAAAGACTAGTAGCTTAAAACTTTTAATTTAAGTAAAGTAATTTTTAATAAGAAATTATAGCTTTATAAAAGGTTCTAGAATATAATCTTTTAAATATTAAAATAATTATATAATTACTTTTAAAAAGTATATAAGATTTTTTAGAAATTATAGTTTTATTATATATCTAAAGCTAATAATAAAGTAAGTAATATTAAAAAGAGAGCTAGTATTATTTTAAAAGTAATAAAATTAGCTTAAGCTATATTTCAAAGTAAAAAATAAGTAATAATCTCTTTTCTTAATTTTCTTTTAGATATTTACTAATAATTATCTCTTATTACTATACTTATTATTATATTTATAAATAATAATTTTAATTTATTTTAAGAAATAATATTTAAGTAATTCTTTAAATACTTAACTTTTAAATAGTAAAGAATTATAACTTTAAGAATTCTAAATATTATTATAAAAGAAGTTAATATAGAGTTAAGAGACTAGACTATATATAGTTATTTAATAAGTATAATAAATTAGTAGTATATAGCTTTTAAAATTATAAGATATAAGATTCTTAATATATATACTAAGTATATAGTAAATATATAATTAGTCTCTTAAATTATACTTAAGTAGTTATACTTAAATTCTTCTTTATTTAAATTAAGAGATATAGCTTTTTAAAAATTATTTAATTATCTAAAAGATAAGAAGTTATTTTACTATTTATATTTTAGAGCTTATTTAACTCGTATTTCTTAGTTCTTTTATACTATATAAACTACTTAAGATAATAAGATAGTATATAATATATATTAATCTTTAGCTAGTATATATTATAATATCTACTAAGAAAATTAAATAATATACTCTTTTAATCTTTTAATCTTTAACGTTTATATATATATATATTTATATAGTATTAAATCTCTATTAGTACTAGATAGCTCTACTTCTCTAATCTATATACTAATATCTATACGATAAACTAAATAGTAATTAAATATATTCTATAATATAATTAGAAATATTCGAGTATCTTTTAACTCTATACTTATATATAAATCTTATATATCTAAATTAAACTATATACGTACTAATTAAAGTCTTAAGTATATTTTTACTTTCTATTTTTGAATTTATATATACTTTCTTTTAAGTGTAAATAGTATACTTTATATAGTATAATTAAGAGTAATCTAAATCTGTTTTTTTATTTTTTAAAAAAAGCATATATCTATAACTCTTCTACTAAGAATTAAAGAATTAAGATATAGTAGAATTAGATAGTAGATAGCTAAACTAAAGAATAGAAATAACTCTTTAAATCTCTTATATCTTCTAGTCTTTTTAATTCTAAATTAATTTATAATTATCTTATATTATAATTTATTAATATATAAAAGTTTTTAAAAAAAAGTTATTAAAGTTTTTAATATATATATATATATTATTAATAATATATAATACTAAAACTCCTATACTAAGTATCTTATACTTAGTATACTAGAATATAACTTCTTTTATTTCCTAAATTATTAAAAGATTCTTATATATATAAGTTTATAATTATCTCTATTAAGTACTTATTATATATAAGCTTAAGACAAGCTTATAATAAAATACTAATATTAGAGTCTTTTAAAGATTAAGTGAATTAAATTAAGAAGATATATAAGTAATAAATAATTAATAAAAAAGTATAAAAGAGATATATAAAAGAGAGAGAATATAGAAGAAGAAGACTTTATAAGTAAAATAGAAAAGAATAAATAAAATCTAATTCTAGTAGAGAGAGTATCTTTAAAGAGATATAAATAGTTTTTTTTATAATTATTTTAAATTATAAATCTTTACTCTAAATTTAATTTTCTAATAGAAATTATTATTTATTTCCTCTTTAAGTATAAATTAATAAGAACTTAGTACTAAAAGTTTATTACTAAAAATTTATAACTAAAATTTATAACTAATAGCTCTATCTATTTAAATCTATTCTATAATTCTTTTAACTTTTAAAAATATTTTATTACTTACTTTCCTCGCTTAGTTTCCGCGTCTTAACTAAGATATAAGAAGTCTCGAGCTTTACTCTAAGTATATACTATTACTCTACTAAGAGAAATAAGCGAAACTTTAGAAACTCCCCGCTATTTACTCTACTAGCAGTAATACTATAAGTCTTTTACTAGAGAACTACTAGTATCTAGGACCTATTTCCAAAAAATAGTTATAGATATTATAGAGATATAGTAGAGCTTTAAGTAGGTTATTTAACTAAGGCTAAGCCTAAGCGTTATAGTCAGCTATTTACTTAAGTATTATAATATAATAAATAAGTAAAACCTAGAGGTGTTTCTAGAGTTTCGCTTATTTCTCTTATCTTATGTTTTCTCGCAAAAACGTAGACTAATAAATAAGATTACTTAAAAGAATAGAGAGCTAGAGTTTCTTATTTATTTTTCATTTTTATATAGATAATATAAGTTATTATCCTAGACTAGTATATATAATTAAAAGTAAAGAAGATATACTTAAAACAAAGCTCGAATATATATGTTTTCTTCTTAATTATATAGACTTTATAACGTATTTTTAGGTTGAAAACGCTCTAAGGAGCTTAAATTTAAGAGGTGAAAACTCTACTATATATATAAGGAAAAGAGGTTACGTAAGACCTCTTTTTTCCGTAATACACCTCTTAGGTCTAGGAAAACGACAGCTTCCTAGGCTTATAAACTTAAACTAGATTACAAAAGAACCTCTTAACTACATCGCTCTCTATTTCTACTCTAAGTCTTACAAAGCTATATATATTACTTCAAACTCCTAATCAGCGATCCTAGATAATATTCTTAAGAGTAAAGTCCTACTCCTAGATCCTATCCGACTTCCTCTCTTATACTCTAGCACGTTATTAGCTCTAGCTTTAGTAAAGACAGCGGGTAGCGTTCGTAAGATATAGTAGCTTATAGTTAGTGTTATATACCAGCTTCGTAGAGTACTAGGCTTCCGAATATTCGAAGTATTCAAGCACCTCTTAGGGCAGCTAGCACGCCGTTAGGCTTCCGGTTTTAAAGGCACCCCTAAGAGTGGCGGTGGCCAGCTTCGTAGCTGGGCTTTTGCCTTCTACGAAGGGCTTTAGGCAAGCTCTTCAAGAGTAAGCTGCCGATTAAAGTGTGCCTACTCAAGAGTAGGGCTTTCGCTATAATCGAAGTTAAGAGAGTCCTATGAGAGAGTCCCGTCTACGCTTATTAGGAGAGTCCTTATTCGCGCTCGTTGGGAGAGTCTCGTATTCGAAGTTAGGAGAGCCCTACTTCGATCGTAGTAGGGCTTTTGAGTACTCGTCGAGAGTAAGCATCGAGGGAGGGTTGTTTACGCTAACCCTGATAGCGGAGAGCGTTCCGAATACGTTGTAACGTTGAATGCGTAAGCAGAAGATAAAGAAGTTATAAGAGTACACTATACATGCAAACCGGGCTCATAACTGTGACGTATTTTTGGGTTAAAAACGCTCTGAGGAGCTTGAATTTAGGAGGTGAAAACTCTGCTATATATACAGGGAAAAGGGGTCACGTGAGACCCCCTTTTTCCGTGACAGACTTGTTAATACCATCCCATGCTTTCAATCGTTCCTGCTTTTCTTGAATAATGTAATCAGAAGTTATTATCTACCTGAGTACCTCCTTTATTTACTAACTTGAGCGTCGCTTAATTCAATATCTATCATTTATTCGGTTAATGAATGACAACAGGAAACAAGAGTGTCGGAGAAAAGAGAATATGCAAACTAGGAGTTAAGCGATAGCGATATTAGCATAATCCAACCAAAACCCAACAAAGTCAATCGCATGTTGCCACTTCCGTAGTAAACACCCGAGTAACTTGGGAATTTGCCGGCGATGAAAGAAGACGCAAATGTATAATAAAATGACAATAATCGAATTCTATTCAAAAGGGATGCTTGCTTTTGACCTTTTTGTTTATACTACAATCACCCCGTATCCTACAACCAAACACCCCCAAGTGATACACTTGTCTCTAACGTCCACGGGCGCTCTTCTTTCTTCGAACTGCCTTTCCGTTGCCATTTGGAGCTGTGGTCTTGACCTTCTCGAGGACTTCAAAGTCATCAGCTCCGGAGCTGCTAGAGGATGGGTTCTCCTCATCGACCTCCTCATCAAATTCTTCTTCAGTAGGAGATTTACCGAGGAGACGACCAACAGTGACGGTGAAGGCCCAGATGGGGACCCGGACGAGAGCAGTGTCACGGATGGTTGGCTTGGCAAGTTCCTCGGGCTGGAAAATGTTAGTCAAATTTCGAGATTACCAAAAAGAATCAACTTACATCAAGTAGAAATTCATGAGTCTCTCCGTCTTCATCGGCTTGTTCAAGGAAGACATTTCCAACAGAGTCAACAACAAGAGTCTTTCCGTTCTCAGCGACAACACGCTTTCTTGCGCCAGTTGAGCCAGCAGCAGGGGTAGCAGCAGGAGAGAGTTTCTTGGTCTTGCTCTTCTTGTCGGATTTGTCCTTCTTGGTGTCCTTCTCTTGCATTCTTCTCTGTCTTCTGTTCATGGTTTGTGCCATTGGGTCGGACTCGTCGCCTGTTGCATTTGGAGTGGAAGTACCATCTAATCCTGGGATAGCGAGGGTGTCACCCCAGGCAGCATGTCGTGCAAACTTGATATATCTTCCAATGAACTCCTGTTGTCTCTTCCAGCTCATATAAAGTGCAAGCCAATGTCCTCCACCTCCGACGAAGATGAACAAGCCAGCCAACACGGAACCGAGTCCAGGACGGAATCGAGCATAGTAATAACCAGTGCCCTTCCACTTGGGGAAACCATTGCTCAAGAAGTGATCGTAGCGCTCTCTGCCGGGACCTCGAAGAATGTTGGTCACTATGCCCAAGCGGGCGAATCGATCGCTGGCTGCTTTGGCGGCGGCATTGATTTCTCCTTTCGAAGGGCCCTTGTTGACTTTGACACCCGGCTTCGTGGACTTGGACTTGGCTTTGTCCTTTCCAGTCGACTTGTCGGCGACGAATTGTTGCTTGACTTTGTCGGGATGGAGGACTCGTGACCTTTTGCGATAGGCCTTGTTGATTTCCTCTTGGTTGGCAGAAGGGGTAGTTCCGAGAAAGTCGTAGAAAGAAACACCGGGTCCTTCAGCGAGTTCAACCTCGTCGCGGAGACGAAAGATTTCCTGATCTGCGAAGAAGAGGAGTTGTTAGTAAGGCGAATCCAGTGGGTGGAGAAGAGGGAATTGGGCAGCAAGAAGGGATTGGGATTGGGATCGAGATTGGGATCGGGAGCAGAACATACCTTCCTTGCTCCATGCAGCGACTACGGCAATGAAGGTGGCCACGAGGGCCAACTTCAAGTATGATCGCCTCATTGTTGGTGGTTGGTGTTGTTGAGGGAGGGGCAGAAACAACACACGCGCTGATGTGAGGTGGCTTCTTGGGAGAGGGATTGGGGAGGGTCTGACTGACTGCCACTTTTTTTGATGCCAACGAGGCTTTACAGAAGTGGAGTACCTTAGGTAGCAGGCACGGGCAGGGATGCGAATCCGTGCTAGCGTTTATATTTGTGGAAGGAGCGAGCCCCGCCAACCAACTCCCGTCCGGGTGCCCAGGTGAACTTGGAACTTTGCGGGCAGCCACAGGTTTAGTGGACGATTTAGTGGATGTTCATCTGGCTACAGCGCTGTCGTCTGCAAAATTGTAGCGAGTGAGGAGGTCGGATTCCCTTAAACGACGTGATATACCGCTATCTTCGCCATCCCACAGGGTGTGTAGCCTGTAAGCTCCCATTCTTTTCCACTAAAGTGCAGTGCAGTCAGTGCAGTGCAGCGCAGTGCCTGAAGAGAGACTACTTCTGCATAAACTTGGAATGGCGTCTGGCAAGGTCGAATAGAATGGTCTAGTCTAGCTTGCTTCAAGCCTTTGCATAAGTACAACTCCAGTGCCGGATGTCCTGCCTTTCTTCCCCCCCCCCTTCTTCCCTCCTTCCACTCTTCAAAAACGCCCTCCTTCCCCTCCTTCTACTCCTTCTACAGACTCTCAACCAGAGAGTGCTGCGCTGCTCTGCAAAGAGAGATTCACGTGCTGCCTCACGTGCCTCTCTTTTGATGGCCACAATTTCCAGGCTGTAACTCAGGCTCCACTCAGCCTTGCCTTGCACCAATTTAGCTGGGAGTGGTCTTTCTCGACCAGGGTGCGGAAGATCAGCTCCCCCTGATCACGAAACATATTTTTGGTCGACCAGATTTCCTCCTTTCGACCATCCCTTCAACAACTTCCTACCGAACCCACGAAAGCAAGCTGCGGCTCCTCGAATCGTATATCCGCGCGTTCTTCTCTTCACCCTCACCCACACGAGGTAATTTGCCTAGTGCTTTTCTGGTGCCTACGAGGATGACGAAAATGCTGACGATTCCGAACAGATCTCGAATTTCTTGAAAGTACAAAGACTTTAGCATCCGCATTTCGAGTTCATTGAGCATCTGCCAAACACTTCTAGACTTTTCCTACAAGCGAAAGTCCCTTTCTACCTACCTATTCCAACCCCTGGATCCCCTTCCCGCGACCTTCAATTCCTCATATCTCAACCGTCATTATGGCTAGGATACAAATCCCCCTAGACGTTATCACGTCGAGGCTGAACCTCTCAGACAGATTTGCTGGTGTTCGCTCACAGTCAATTGCTGCCAGATTCGCAAACCTCAAACCCATCTCCGAATTCCTCGACCTCAAGCGACTCTCGAAACCTGCCAACTTCGGCGAAGTCCAATCTCGAGTCAACTACAACTTGGGCCACTTCTCCAGCAACTATGCCGTGGTCTTTGTTATGCTTAGCATCTACGCCCTTCTCACCAGACCTCTCCTGCTATTCGTCATTTTCCTCGTCGTAGGTGGAATGTGGGGTATTGGTAAACTCGATGGTAGAGATTTGGATGTAGGATTCGTTCGCGCAACTTCCTCACAACTGTACACGGCCTTGCTCGTCGTTGCAGTTCCTCTCGGATTCTTTGCGTCACCAATTACAACGATCCTTTGGCTCATCGGCGCAAGCGGAGTCACTATTTTAGGACACGCCTCATTCATGGATAAACCAATCGATGAGGCTTTTTCCGGGGAGGCGGTCTAGGTAGTCGGCCGCGATCTCCCAAATTTATGCCCTCATTGGGAAGACCACCAGGGGCGAAGGGGAGCAAAAGGCGCAAGCAGTGGGAGCGTGAGCAAGAGAGGTGGCAGGAGGCGTCTCGAGTGGAAGAGCTGGATAGTGATGATACAGATACACAAGGCGTTGGGTTGAATCTTGGTCAAAAACGTTTTGCGAGCGATCCTTTGAATTTTACTGGTATAGACATGGCTCCTAGGTCCAGGAGGGCCTACGAATATGACGACGAGGGCTCTTCTTCTTCCTCTTCTGGCTCTGAATCGGAGTACGAGGGAACAGATGCTTTGCAAATCGCTTTGCGGGATAAGGAGGAAGCGCTTGTACAGTCCGCGCTTGCTCGCATTCGCCGCGCTCAAGAAAAAGGAAAACGGGAGGTGAAACTCAATCAGGATGAACTGGACGCGCTGGAGAAGAGACGCAAACGAATGGAAGCTGCTGCCGCAAAATCGAAAGGAAAGAAGAGTAGTGGAAGTGGGACGGAAAAGAAGCGACGGAACATGGTTACGGTGCCAATCGCTGCTATCGACCCGGGTATTCAAAAAAAGAGTAGATCTCGAAGGGAGACGACTTCATCAGGATCCAACCCTCCAGGTCTTCTCATTGCTGGCCCTGACGGACCTACATATGCCCCGATTGGCTACTATCCTGCGCAAAGCAGCTCACGTCGCGATTCTCCCAACCGTCCTCGATCAGCATCTACTCAGCAGCAGTTGATCGGCCAGCAACCTCCACCATTATATCCCTCGGTTCTTTCCAATCGTCACTTTTCGGATGGCATGCGTCCCACATCTTCTTCCAGTACTAGCTCTCGGCGTCCTTTGCCTGACGAAGAAGGTTGGATGCCAGGCAATTCCCGGCGCAGCTCCGTCTCTTCTCAAAACCTCCCAATCGACCCCTTTGAGTATCAAACTTCAGCACACCCCCCTCGGATCCCCGAACATTTCTTGCAGCAACAAGGTCGACGAAATGTTTCCGGACCCGCAGAGGTTTCGTACTCGGCAGTTCGACGCAGTCCACCTGTTGGAAGCGGATATCCTGCCGGATCTCGAGGACCTGCTTCCGATCCTTCTCTAAGGCATAGAAGCTCTTATCGTGACGAACTTGCAAACAGTTCTACCGAAGACGAGAGCGATGATCTTGGAAATGGAGTCCAAGTTTACGTCGAAGAACCGGAACCAGAGCCCGCGAAGGAACAACGGACTGTCAGTAGGAAACCTATTGGGGGATCAACTGGAAGGAAAAAGGGGAGAAGATGAAGTGATGTCGTTACCTATTTCTTCCTTCTTTTCTATTTTTGGGTTGCATATCATACATAGACTTTAGTGTGTTCTTTTTAATTTGAGTGTTTTCTTCTTCATGATGTTTGCCGTGAATTTTTCTTTCATAATTTTGCTTATAAATTATCATTGAAAATGCTGATTCTACTCGAGTACTAGTAAACCTCTTGCATTGCATTGGGCTGGTAGCCAGCCTCGTCAGAATATCGCCCAGTTCGAAACTCGGCTGCAGGACATGCGTCGCAACGTGTACTAACAGGAAGGTTCTATGAATGTAGCCCACGATAGCGTCATTTTCTCCTAACGAATGGGAACACTGGTATACACAATTGCCTTGCAGAAAGCCTCGTCGAAATCGTTTCCGGACTTTTGCTTTCGATGCAATGCATCGTCGCGAGGCTGAGCGGGGTAAAGAGCCTCAGACTCCTAATCAACTCCAACTTCCCTCTCAAATCACAGGCGTGAAGTAGCCCATCTTGTGATGAAGTCTCCCATCACCACACGATGAGTTATTCCCCAACTGAAGGTTATCCAAAGTTGGCGGGTCATATGGGTAGCTGTCCAGATAGCTCCATCTTTCGACGTTTCGGCAGCCTCAATTCAAAGAACCTCCTCTATCTTCAGGCCGAGTTGACACATCTCGAGGAGGAACTCCACGCTTTGGAGGAAGTCGATAGCAGATCCAAAGAGGGCAATGCTTCGGATTATTCCAAGGACTGGTATTGGCTCGACAATTCCGTGCAGGAGGATAATGGGCAGCAATTGGAGACCGTGCTGAAGATTCGTGAGAAGCTTAAGATATACAGTAGGGAGGGGGCTTCGGTGGTTCTTTTTCTGAGCGTGAAAAGCACTACTGATTTGTTTGGCTTAGACGAGGCGGTTATTCAGCAAGCGACGTTACTTGGATTGTCACCACCGAGGGACCATGATCTTCAGTCTTTGAGGGATTGGTTGCAACGACCGGAAATGGGAAATTATCACCTCATCGGCGCAGATCGAAAGACATGGGGCGATTTAGATGATCCTATTGACCCAAATACCGACCTGATAACCCTTGTGCAATCCCCAAATAACGACATCTTCACTCACTGGTTCTTCGAAAAGGTCTTACCCATCTTCCACCATCTTCGTCTCCGTGGTTCTCGTTCGAAGGAGAAGGATCTGGAAAGCGGGATTGTTAGGTACAAAGAGGAGAGTATTCATCGATGTACTTCTGTGGTTACGACTATCATTGCTTCTCTACTTCCTACTGTTGCGATTATTGTGCTGTTCTGTGTGGAGAGCATGCGGGTGAGGTTGGGGTTGATTGCGGTGTTTACTACGTTGTTTACGACTTGTTTGGCGCTCTTTACTTCGGGGAGGAGGGGCGAGATATTTGCTGCTGCTTCTGCGTATGTGGTTCTCTTTTTGGGGGGGTTGAGGGGGTGGTTTTTGCTGATTTGTTGATAGGTTTGCGGCTGTGCAGGTGGTGTTTATTTCGACTCAGCAATGGGAGACTTAGAGCCGGAATTCGTAGCGGGTCGAGGGTAGGGATGGAGTGAGGACGGGTTACGCAATAAGTTAGAGTTACTATGAGTAGAGTAGAGTAGAGTCGTAACTCTTGACGACCCTGAGATACTTATAGTAGGCTATAAATAGGAAGAGTTTATTTGTTTTCTTTGATTTTGCCTATATATCCTCCCGGAAATTTTATTTGAAGCTAGATATACTGTAATCTAGCAAAGCAAAGAAGAAGAGTTTACACTAATCTCTATTTTAAACCTCCAAAGGTCAGTCTGGACTGTTAGAGAATCGGTCCCACCCAGTCTCACAGCGACTACGCTGCAAGCTCTACAGCTTCAGAGGGATATCTCGACCGGGCTAGTAAAAAGATGTGGCTCGCTTAGCCCCCTCCAAAGTCACATTTCTTGCAAGGGAAGAGAGAGATATTCAAACCACGTTGCAGCCATAACATCAGATCATGTAATATCAAGCGTCACGGATGGAAAGACGACTGCAGGCAAGTTCTTTCTTCGAATCCCAAGTCGCCTATACAGTCAAATATCCTCAAAAGCATTGACAATATCTCGCTCAAGGATGAGGAAATCCTGTAAAGCACTGTTGGTCCACCTTCCTTCAATGGCCTTCAGTAACAGCACGGGTTCTTGGGGTTCGTCTTTAATGTCTCGGGTTTCTAGCACGGCTGATGTGGAGAAATGCACACCATCACCAGTCGCTTCTAGGATTTCTTCTCCGATGTCTCGAAGTAGTGGAACTTTGCCTAGCACGAAGCACTTGGCATCTCCGGGACCGTCCGTAATGTCTCCAAATAATTCCATTTGGCCAAGTGTGAAGCAGTTTCCTGTATTGCCAGAAAAGGAAAAAAAGGCGGTCCCATCAAGTTACCAACGTCCTAAACGCTAACTTGAAAGATTATATTGCTCGCTGTGCCAAATTCGCCCCGCTGGTTTCCGTGGCGAGCACGAATTAAGAAGGCATGAATATAGAGAACATACGGTCAAGAAGTGGTAGGCATGTAGGGAGCCCAAAGATGGAAATCATCCTAAACCATGGGTTCCCTTATCAAAGTGCAAGGCCTGTTCTGTGCAGAAAAAGAGATGTGGCCCTTACTATAACGCTGCTGCACATCTTGGCCGCGCACTTTTCAGGGTAAAAAAAGGGGGGGAGAAAGGGAAGCGATGACAAGCGAGGTAGAAAAGGCGACGGGGACTGGCCTCCAATTTCCGAACTCAAGAATTAGATGGAGGAGATCGAAGAGTTTCCAAACAACGTGTCTGCCCTAGAAGAGGCAGACGAGGGACAGGAGTCGGACACTATGGAATCCCTTGAAACGTACGGGGAGGGGTCCAGCCTTTGGACTTCGTCACTTTCTCCTTGCAAGACGCTACCAACTCTGTACCATATGAGCACAGAGTCTATTCAAAGTTCACTTCATCTGGACACCGTGGAAGAAGTTGGCGGTGGCTCATTAATGTTTGCAAAGAAGTATGCAGACTCAGACTCCACAGCTGAACCTATTCAACATGGATATTCCGGTAGATATTGCGGAGGAGTCTTGGGGTGATTCGATGATGATCAGATAAAAGTACCGTGTCGTAGAGCCTCGGATTGGTCTGCTATCCTTTCAAGTTATCATTTGCTCTTTTCTTCTGTATCTTGGAGTCGCATGTTCTCGACGGACAGTTTTCTGTAAATATGTATCTAGCTGGAGATAATATGAGTCTCATTGCCCTGGATCGTGCGCTACACAGAGCGAAACCTTTCAGCTGCAACCAAATCCAGGAAAACATCTACTATATTCATTTGACTGAGCTGTCACTCTTACTTCGAGAAGATACTCAAATCCACCGCATCAGCCATAGCAATGTACCCCGCTCCATTAGGATGCAAATGATCCCCGCCATCATACTTCGCCAACAATTGCCTATAAATCCACAAATTAGCATACTCACTTTCCCCTACCCCTTCCCCAACCCGCTTCCAATTCCCCCTCGTTCTCGGAAACAGAACAAACCAAAAATAAAAACTCACGAAGACTTCGCAGGATCCGCAACAGCCTTCCCAAAATCCACCACATAATCAAAAGCCCCACCACTCTTCAAAATCCAATTATTAACCTTAACCCTAGTCTTCTCCCTCTCAGCATTACTATAACTCTGTCCACTCCCACCAAATGGCGTGATAGTAGCACCGATAGTAATCAATCCCTTAGCGTGAGCATCCGTGGTGATCTTTTTGAAAGCTGATATGAGGGAATCGCCTATTTGGGTCTGGGTGTTGGTGTCTGTTGATGCGCCGCCGATCTGTGAAGACGTTAGACGAAAGGACTGGGAAGTGATGAGGGAGGGAATGGGCTTAATTGGAAGTGGAGAGGAAGGCCTGGCAAGAGAATGGGGGCGACAAACATCATTTACACCTTCGAATATCATCACGTATCGCACACCTGGTTGGTTGATGGCATCCCTCGTATATCTTGAAAGGAGAGTTGGTCCGAGACCACCTTGTAATACAGCGTTTCCACCTGCTGCTTGGTTACAGATACTTATGTTTGTTACTCCTGCTTGGATTGCTCGGTTGAGGAGGAGATCTGGCCACCTGGTTTGTTTTTGAATTAGCTCTCTTGGCGAGAAAAAGAGGAAGAGGAAGGGAAATGAGAAACTAAACATACCGATTGTTCTCATTATCGGTGCTCCCCCTGCCATCCGTGATACTGTCACCTAATATAACCAATGCAGAACTCGTAGCAGGAACCCATGCTTCAATCGCAGAGACGAGGTACCAATGCAAGACACTCGTTCCAGCTAGACTGGTATCATTCACACGTCCATTCGTTCCTCCTTGGGCCACTGTCAAAATAGGTCAGTTCAGTTTTCTTTTCATCACCCACTCTCTCCCAAATATTTCAAGCCCCCAAGCATGATGAGTCTTAGGAAATATGAATAAGAAGAAAAGAAAAACTCACACCAACTACTAGTCCTCGCCCCCGGATGCCCAGTAATACTAGTACCCCCCTGTCCCCCCTTCAAATAAACACTAACACTAACCATATCCCCCGCCTTAATCCCCGTCAAAGCCAAAGCATCACTATACACTACACTCCCCTTCTTAACACTCACACTCTGTGCACCTCCAAAAGTCACGCCCAAAAGACTATCTCAAGTCAGCAACCAAATTCTTACCCTCCCTTCAACCCCTCCATCCAATTTTCCCACCACTCACCCCCTTCAACCCTCAAGGCAAGGAGAAGACAAACCTCGAAGCAACAACATCCTTAACCCCCGCCTTGCCACCCACAGGCAGACCTAGGGAAGCAGAAGAAACAAGATAATCGCTCCCCCCAAAGGTATTCGAGAATTGGATACGAATTCGTGAAGCAGGGAGGGTAATTCTAAAAGTTTGTCGGAGAGTGGTGTCTGTGAAGACTGCCGATGAGGATTTCTACCGATCAGGGGGAGGGTTACGAGTCAGCGACTCAGCGAGTTAGCGAGAGGAAAGGGGTCAGGGGGGCTTTTTGTTTGAGTTTGGCGAGTGATAAAAGGGGTAAGAAGAGGGGGAGAGAGAAGTTGGTACGAACAAAAGGCGCAGGTGGTAAATTATCAGGTTCCACAAGTTGAGGCATGGATGTCCATGCCGAGACCCAATGACCAGTATCTTGCCTCGCCGGAAGGACATTGGCAAGCGACAAGGTCGCAAGGAGAGCGAAAAGTGCAATGGAAGAATACAGCTTGAGAAATGGAGACAAGTACAATGTAAAGAGAAAGTCCAAGAACGAGAGGAGAGCGAGGGGAGGATGCTTGCGTTTTAATATTCAATATATCTGATATCCTTTCGTATGTGAACTTGGGGGCACTCGCCATCCTATGCCTAGTTCCGTACTATCCATATTGCAAAAACCCCCGCGGCTGTTCAATCACAAAACAGCCCTCGCCTCAATGTGAAAGAAATGGTAGTACATCAGGCCGATGTTCAACACGACAAGGGGTTTCTCATTAAGCCTAATCTAAACACCCACCCCCACCAAACTATATGTAGCAGACCCCCAATGAGCCTCAGCCCAAAGTGCCTAAACACTCCATAACTATATACAGCCATGCATCTAGCCCAACAAATGTACAATTGCGCATGTATATGAACAATTCAACAAAAGTGCCTCCAGTATTTCCATTCGTGTGGCTCGTAATTTCATTTCACAGCCCCGGTTTCGAAAACATGTTCGCTCCAATCTTTCTTCCCGCCGTCTTTCCATACCCAGCTTGCGTTCTCATCATCTGAGGGCTGGGGATACTGCTAACGTCCGACATCTGGCTGCCTTTCATTTCGACACCTGCGATTTGGGCCATCACCTCGGCACGTATACGATTTTTCTCTTTCACGCTCTCCGTTTCCGAATCGCTCGAATCTGAATCTGAATCAGAAGCTGAATCGGAGCCCGAGCTAGAAGATTTCGCTTTGGTGATCTTTTGAGAGGCTGTAACGGCCACCTTTGTCTTATGGGCCTCGTCCTCATCAGATGAAGTATTATCATCACTCTCTTCTTCCTCCTCTGAATCGTGCTGCTTCAAGGTTCGTTGTGAAGGTCGTGGCCCCGTAATTCCATTCGTTGTTGATGTCGCCAAAGTCGACTTCCTTGAGTTGAGTTGCACAAGGCTTGCACCGAAAGTAATCAATGGCCTACTAGATGGTGGCAGCGGAAGAGCACTTGAGGTTGGCGGGTATTTGATGGAACTTGAGGTATAGCTCGGTCGAGCTTCATAATTATCAGATGTCAGCTGATTTGCTATTTCTTCTTGGGTGTCTTGTTCATCGGTATCGTCCTTACCCGTCGGGATTGAACTATCGTTCAAGGTCTTGTGGCGAGGTAATTGTGGACTCGATTTAGGATCTTCTGCTTCTTTCTCCTCTTCCTCTTCCTCTTCTTCCCCCGACGAGCTTTCGTCGTTTGATTCAGAATCAGATTTCGAGGCTTTGGATTCAGCAGGGGCATCTTCCATTATCTCGTCTTCATCATCTTCCTCGTCAGAACTACTTTCTGACGCCGGCGACGCTTTCCGTTGAGGCTTTGTGATTTTTGCGGGCTGAGGATGTTGGCTGAAGGTTATAGGTGAGCGGCTATCTCGGTCGGATGATCGTTCGCTAGCGTCGTCTGCTTGTTCATCGTCTGCCAATTCAGACTCGGGCGTAATCTTCTTCTGGGTTGTAGAACGGCTCTCTGTTTCAGCGGGATGTACACCTGCTTCATCAGCTCCAGCCGTGGTTTTCGCTTGGGGTTTCACGGGTTTTGATTTTGGCTTTTCTATAGAAGAGTTAGAAATCACAAGAAATGTCACAAACTTGACCCTAATAATTGGACGTAAAGCAAAATTGGCTTACCTGCGACCGATGGTTTCTTATCAGGACTCCTTGCAGAATCAGACTCAGAATCAGACCCAGAGTCTGAAGATTCCGAGTCTTCCTCAAGACTGGCGATTTTCTCCGCAGTCTTCCCCGCTAACGATTTCTGAGCCGGTGCAGTAATCTTCTTGGGAGGGGGAGGCATCGATTTTGAAACCTTTTTGTCAGCAGGGGGAGATGCTTTCTTTGGCGCAGGTGCAGTCTTTTTAACAGCTAAGGGTGAGCTGCTACGCTCCTTGCTACCTCCCTTGAGTATACTTGTAGGAGGCAGGATACGGGTGATTGATTTCTTTGCTGGTGGCAAAACTTCTTCATATTGTTAACGCCATAAGAAGACAACGGGCCAGAATTGACTTACTGGAAACAAGCTTGGTCGATTGTTGTGTTGAGGGATTGGAAGAAGACGGCTCTGGATTGGATGATGGTACAGGCGAAGGTCTGTTGGTGTTTTCTGGTACAGATCGCGCAGGTACTGTTTTTGGTGCAGAAGTTTGGAGGGCGGCTCCTGCCTTCCGAGGGAGCACCTTGGTGGGAGGTTTGATCGGAGTTTCCTGCTTTGTCCCATCTGAAAAAGATAAACTATCTGCAAATGATATCCGCCTATTTTTGTCTTTTGGCAATGAATTTTTTGGCAATGGCATCTGTGCCTCAATCCCAACGTCTGGCGACTTTGAGTGAACAGAGGGAGAAGATTTAAGAGAAGATTTTCGACCACTTGGAATGAACGGGGTGGAGGATTGTGGCCTGTTAGGACCCGGTGTGCCCGAAAGGGAGCGTCGGTTTTGACGTGGTTCCGCACTATCTGATGCCACTCTAGAAGCAGCTTGGGCAAGTTCACTTGCTTTCTTTGTAGCTGCAGCTGACCTCTCACGACGAGTACGCTCTTCTTCAACTTCCTGAATTCGCTTGGCTTCCTCTGCCTCTATCCTTAGACGTTCAGACTCTGCCTTTTCTTTTGCTATCCTCTCCTCGTCCTGTCGCTTTGCCTCTTGAACCTTGAGCTCTGATTTCCGCTTTGCCTCCTCGGTTTCCTTCTTTTCACGGTCAGCAAGCTCAACACGCAAACGAGCGGCTTCGGCAGCGGCAGCGGCAGCCCGTTCAGCTTCGTCCTTTCGCAGTTTCTCCTGTTCCTCACGCCTTGATCGTTCTTCATCGGCCGCTTTCTTCTCCTCCGCTTGTCGCTGGCGCTGTTCCGCAGCTAACGCTGCTGCTGTTGCCGCTCTCGGTTTCTTTGTGTTTTCGCTCTCCTGTTTTTGTTTCTCATAACGTTTCTTACTACCAGGTGTTAGAGGCAATTCCCCAGGAGTGTGCCCATTCAAACCATCGTCGCGAGATCGAGCATTTTGTCGGGGATTATTCGGCGGAGTCCTGACTTTGTTCGCAAAATCTCGGCCCGGTAGGCCAGATTTAGGACTATTTCTAATCTTCAACCTGGTTGCTTTATTTAAACTGTTGACTGCCGCATTGTCGTCTCCCTCATCTCCAGAGGGTACGTCCCAGATTGACTTCTCTGCCGGAGGTTGCCCATTTCCATTTCCATTCACATGTACAATTTTTTTGGCTGAGTTGGGTAACCCGTTTGAGAGAGAGCCAAGACTCCTTCGCTTGCTTGCCCCTTTTGAGCTTCCATTCACGACCTGGGCTTCTGATAATGGGCTTGTTGCTGCCGTAGATACTGATGTTCCTCGCTCTCCCCCAGGAATATGATAACTTGCACTGGTTGCCCGGGGATTCGATGGATTCGATGTATTGGGAACTTGAAATTGGTCTTTCGCGGGTACTACTCCAGGTTTAAACTTGAGTTCACCAGGTTTTGCCGAATTACTCGGATTCTCGACCGGCTTCAAAATTGCAGACTTTCGAGATTGCAAATCAGTTGATGGGCTTCGGTGGCTAGGAATATTATGCGGACTGGAAGGAGGAGGGGAGGGAGTCTCGGGAATTTCTGGCTGTACTACTCTTACATTTCGCACCTTGTTGATGGGCGCGGTATTCAGATCCAAATCCAGACTCCCCTGCGAACTCGGCACCACAACGAAGTCGGCTATTCGTCCATTGATACTCGGTACCGGTTCTTCATTTATACTCGGGGATCGACGGAGCTGTGGTGGGGTTTCCAGCGAAGGCAGAGGAAGGTCGGGATCCGGACCCAAAATTTCTCTCCTCTGCCTCTTGTTTGAGGTCGTCCGAGGAAGGCTACTTTCTCTGTCCCTCTTTCGGCTAGAAGGTTGGGCATAGTGAATTGGGGCTTCAATCTGCAGCGGCGCAGAGGCAGGAGGGAGCGATGTATACCTACTCGGTTCATATCGAAGGGCAGAGGTGGGTGGTACAGAGTCGCGCGGGTTGGGATTCGCGGAAGCTTGTATCATCCGAATGGTATCCTTGTTGGAAAATATATTCCCCAGAACCTCCCCCTGTGTGATGTCAAATCCCTCATCATCCTGACACTTCTTGACAGTCAATATTCTGCGCAAAATGGGCAAATTAGCAAGAGTTCACTTTCGCCCAGCAGCCCAGACCCGACTCGGCGCAAGAGGGAAGGATACTACTCACTGGCCATAATTGATCTTATAAGTACTGCAAGCCTTGATGCAGAACTCTCTAACGGTCGCACTTGGCTGGGTAGAGACTCGAAAACAACGGATTGGTTTCTCGGACACGGTGAAGCTTGGATCTGCGAAAAGCTCTACCCTCAGTGAATAAGGCGCGGGCGGCGGCGGCATGGGTATCGACATGGCGATTGATGGATGGTATCGAAGCAATGCTGAGGGGCAAGAATATCCAATTGTAAGAATGGCGGCACCTCTGAAGGAGGGTGGTTCTTCTGAAGAAGAGAGGTGCGGCGCATTGAGGGGAGTTGGGCGCAAGTCGGTCGATTGGAAGGGTCAAAGTCTAGCTTGAGCGGGTCGGGTCAGGCCCACTGTACGCCAAAAATCGCGTGAAATTTAAGCTTTCGGGACTGAGACTTTCTCGCGTCTTTTCTGCCGGGCCAGGTACAGTACGAGTACTTCATTTGTTGGAGCCAAGTACCGAAGATGAAGATGAAGACGAAGATGAATAGGTATTGTTGGTTGTTTACGTTGGAGTTGCCAACAACGTGGTTCTGAAGTCGCTTCTGCTGTCTCTCATATTCTGCAGCTTGCAAGTCAACCAGCTTTGGATTAAATGACGCCACGGCCAGCCACAATGGTCGGCGGGGGAGATTCCTCCTCCGTTAGCCAGCATCTGAACTGATAAGGATAAGAGCAGGGTAGAAATAAGTCGGGGGGGGGGGGGGTGAGGGGGAGGGCCTCGAAAAATTCAAGAGCGATTATTAGAAAAGTCGAGGAAACTCCAGTCCAAGGTTCGAGGTCGAGGGATATTTATATATGATGAATCTGTATGCGATGCTCACCGAAGACTACAGGTTATTGGAACGGCGACTTGCAGCTCTCCGTCTCCTCGTGGCATACCAACATACCAATACCCAGCATAGCAAACAGAAGCAAACAAACGCTTATCCTTGGAAGCTCAATGATTGCAGATAAGCTGGAAGACCAAAACTCCTTCCCATCCCAAGCCAAATATACCCAACCGATACTTGGGTATGTATTTAATTCTGACAATCCATCCCTCCCAGTCAGGGCCATAAAGGACCAACTCAATCCAGTCGAACCCAACCCCAGAACTCCATTTATTTCCACAACACCATCTATCCAAACACCCCAAGTAGCCCCATCCGTATTCCATTCCCTTCAAACTCTCCCCCCTCCAACCCTCCCAACAACAAACCCCCAAACCCAGCTCACCAACCCCACAATCCCAAGTAGCACCCCCAAAAGCACAGCAACAATCCCAACCGCAACACTATTCCTCATCTCAAAAGCATCATCAAACTCCCTCTTCATCATCTTCCTCTGTTTGGTATGCCAATGCCATGGTTCCCCTTTGCCTTTCCCATCTTTCCCATTTACCCCTCCATCCGGACTCACGCCCCCAGGACTCACACCCCCAGGACTCCTAACATACTCATAAGGTCCCTCCCCTCCCTCCTTCCTCCTAAAAACAACTCCATGCAAGAATCCCCTGATGCTTTGTATGACACCCCCTGATCCGGCAGAGGGTTCCCGATTCGCCATGCGTAAATAGTGATTCCGCGAGTCGATAAGAGCGAGTGATAATATAAAACTCAAGAACGCGAGCGGAGCTAGGAAGAACTACACACCATTCATTAGCCTCCTCTCATCTCTCTCTGCGCAAAGACAAATACAAACCCTAGAAATAGCGCCCTCCTTCCCTCCCGTGCTCGCATAAATTTCCGGCGGTTTGGAAGACATCTCGTATGCGACAACCCAAATTATAAACGCCCAAGTCCTCTTGGTAATTCCGTTCGTTGAGATTTCCTTGCGCGGAATTTGGTGGTTTGGTTCAAGGTTGAGGGGTTTCCATTGTTCGATCGCGAAGGAGGGGTGACTTCATATATTCTTTCTTGACTTCCTGTGTCTTTGTAGATGTCGGGTGTCTCGGAGGGAGGGAGCAGCCCAAAATACGCGTATGGACATTTTTTGGGCGGGAGAGATGCCAAGATGAAACGTCATGGGCGCAGTTTGAAGTGCCATGAACGAGTCCGAGTGCGAGGTTTTCTTAAGAGTATCATGGACTTGATGGAGTTATCCTAAAAAATCTAGTACAGTGGTTTTATATAACTGCTATTGTAAGCATTGTTAGCAAATCGAGTTACTTGGCCAAACTTCAGATACTCTGCGATCTAAAGAATCATTCAATCTTAAGATTAGTAAACAATATATAAAAAGAGAATGTTTTTTATCACTTTGGAACTCCATTACAACCGAGACCATCAGGACCTCGCAAGTTGACTTTTGAAACTACCTTTCACTTTTGTCTATCTCATTCGTACATCATTAGTCTCGTCCAGTTCAGAATATTTCCCCTGGGTATCCTAAATCGCATCTTCCCTTCATCCAGTTCTAGTGTTCGCAATATTCAAGACCAAAATGTCTGTTGCGCCGACTTCCGTCAAATCATCCATAACCGTAGCGATTTTCTTCTTTTCCACCATTGAACTGACTGCCACCCATCCTTCTGTCTCGAGCGCATTGATGGTTGGCGCTCGCTTTCCTGGTGTGATCTTTGCTGCTTCTGCTAACTTCTCTCTTGAAACATTGTACTGGCAAAGGACGTATTTTTGTGCGGCTATAACGTGTCAGTGAAAGACTTGTATGAAAATAGAGTGCGACGTACTGATAACACCCTGTATTCTGGAGGCGATAAGGTTAACTAGTTGAGGGTTTGTTGGGTTCTTCGACTTGACGAGAACTGCAATACTTGATTCTACTGTATCAATTGCTTTCAGACCTGCGGCTTTCATCGTCTCTCCGGATTCTAAAATATGTTAGTTACGAAAGGCTCGGTTAAACAATATACTTACCAACAAGATCAACAATTCCATCTGCTACACCAAGAGCGCATGCAGCTTCAACACTTCCGCTGAGCTCAATAATTTTGGTCCTCAACTTCTTTGCTGGCTCCGTTCCATTCGCAGCATCATCCTCCTTTTCCAAATTTGCAAAATAATCCTCAGCCAAGTGAACAAAGCTGGTTCCAATATTCTTTCCAACCAAGTCTGCCGGTGTTGCATATGGTCCCTTCTCTGGCACTTGAACTTGTAACTTGCAAGCGCCAAAACCCAAGTCCATTATTTCCTCGCAACCTTGGTGACTATCAACTTCCGTAGGAGTCGAGTTTCCGGATTCCGCACGCTGCCTCCTAGCTGACAATACTCCGGATTCATGTTCAGCAACAGTATCTCGTCCGGTTATACCAAGACTGACTCGCCCTTCACCGACAAAGGTGGGAATATCTGCGGCTGGGAGGAAAATGAGGGCGATTGGGAGATTCTTGACGAGGGCGATGTCGAGCCGTGATTCTCTTCTGAACTGAATGTCTGCTCCTTCTAGTAGATTGAGCGCAGCTTGTAATAGCCTACCCTCTGCAAAGCGTGGTTAGCAAAGAAATTCTACCCAATTGGTATGGTATGTTGACTCACTCTTTGGAACTGCGAATAGCAACCTCCCCTCTAAGCTTTCCGGGTTGTTAGCAAAAGAATCGTGCAATTCGCCAGAAAGAATTATGCAAGGCATCTTGGATAAAGTGAAATAAGGGGAAAGGTCTTACTGATTGACAAGATCCATTGCGCAAGCTTTATGTTGTCCTATTCACTCGAGTACAGACAACTCGACGCACGTCTCCGATCGCGGGGTACCTTTCTCGACTGGCAGGTGGAAGCTTTGTACTCTGGAAACCCCGCAGGCTGATATCGTGATGCAGGAAAACCCAGTATGGACTTGCAGTAATCGAGGATTGTGTCAAATGACAAGCCGGAACGAATGACAGACGTGGGGTTTATAATGTTAGAGTTAGACTGCAGGAAATTCTTGTTGTTCCAAGCACCTCTGAACAAATTATTGAGCCACATGCACGGCCACGCGGATTTGAGCTGCCCCACCTTCACGCCTAAAATACCAGGCCGTCGTATACTTGCAGACCCTAGCGCAATCGTGAAGTCCAAGGATTTCTCGGCACACAACAACGACGAAATATTTCAGCGTCCCCGAACAAAAAATACAAAATCTCGATCCTCTCCAGCGCATTTACAAAAGTCAGCCATTCCCCTCGAAGCTATCGTCAAGAAGACGAAACTGACCATCGCAGATCGCCAATATGGATGCCTCAAAAGTTCCCGTCAAGCTCGTTAAGGTCACCCGTGTTTTGGGCCGTACCGGTATGTTCCTCACGGCCAGCACAAGAGCACCGCGATAGCGATGAAAGAAAGGAAAACGAGCGAATTCTGATGGTTATATTTAGGTTCCCGTGGAGGTGTCACTCAAGTCAGAGTAGAGTTCATGGACGACACCACCCGAAGCATTATCCGCAACGTTAAAGGCCCAGGTACGATTTCCCTCCTCGCAAATCCCCACCGAACTTTTCGCAAAATCTAGAGACGGATACAGAAGGCAGTATTGGAGCATTCACTAACAAAAATTATTTTGACAGTCCGCGAAGACGATATTCTCTGCCTCCTCGAGTCCGAACGCGAAGCCCGAAGATTGAGATAAGCGCATGTTCTTTGGTCGTGGGGAAAATGGGGTTACACTGGTGCATTCATGAATTTTGCTAGGGAAATGGGGCGTGTACGTTGAGATACTCAATTCAGGGAGGTCGACTTTCACAATCCAAGAATACACCGGTTCCACAACAACATTAAAAACATCTTTCGCATTGCTTGTGCGGTAAATTGGCGAGTGACGCGAAATATTGTCTGGATACGACTGCAATATCAATTTAATATTTGGTTTGGAATACTTGGGGTAGGGAGAGTAGGGAAGCTACGACGAAGTGCAAGCTTTCTACGTCTTAAGAGTGGTGGTCTCACGAAGCATACTTTGCAGATCAAATTGGCTTACTTACCTTTGAGAGCAGTAGGGAGCAGCATTGTCGGATCTGACAACCCAAATCCTGGAAGTATCCAGGCCCTCATATTTGGATGCTTCTAAATGATAAAGATCCCTGGATGATTTCACTCTTACGTGGGGATAATGTCGATGGAGCCGTGGCATTAACACTTTGTGCCTCAAGAGCGGCTCGGTTCCACTGACAATATCCCCGCGTTTGTTTTAAAATTAATTACTCTACTGTTTCATCTGCTTCACAACAGTGATTCGAGGCTACCATTGCTTGCATTTCGATCTTCATTTTGCTAGCATTTGATTTCACAGCGAAAGGCTGTATTCGACCATTTTAGTTCTTTGCACAAACACTACCTCCGTGCCCTGTATTGATTTCTCATTGTCAATTCACCAGTGTAGTGACCGAGTAATGGCGGATTGCTTTCTAATTGTCTAGTGAGATATTCTTTCTATTTTAGACTAAGGAAACAGCTCCTCTTTTCTCTGTTGAATTTGAAATTCCAGATAAACACTTTATTTTTATTCACTTTCTCCATCTTCTTCGAATATATCTCTACTCATACTCTACTCTACTCCCAATTACTCTGAATACTATTGAGTAACGTCGGGCCGACTATCTGAGTAACACCCCTTTGTGCTGTACCCTGGTCATTACATTCCGTATAAAGTTGAATTTTGCAAATATGCCTTTTATCTATATCCTATCTGTTGCTATTACTTGAAGTGACTGCTTAGAGCAATGGAGTAGTCACTTTGATCCTATATGAGTTACTCAGGATAGCGTTGAGAAACCGAGTAATTCTTTAGTGTACTCTCTCATGTCCCTCTTTTTACTTGTCCCCTTTGGACTTTAGAACAAAATCCGTGCAATCAGCCATGGTATTTCTATCCATTCCCCCCAACGACTGCATCTTCTCCATCACTGCTTTGAATCCAACATCCCATGCTCTCTTGTTTAGTTAGATTGATGTCGCTGGGGAATTAAGCCATAAACTTCTGTGCTTTATAAGTTTGAGCATAGTAGTTCACATCCCTTTTCCCAGGTATAGTATCCTGCGGTGCCCCCAGCTGTAATGTTTGGTACAGTTTCCGCCTTGGAAGCAGTGTGAGCACCTATCAAAGCAGCCAGCTGCGCGGCACTGAATACCTTGTCCTCGAAAAGCTTTAATAGAGCATCCCCATCTGCGAAGGGACTCGGTAATGTTCCTTCTGGGGCTGCCTTTTCTTCCGATGCATGTATCGAGTCTGGGGCCACCAGGACATGTCACGATTGCGACGCTGGAGCCCATGACAATGGAGACTGCCATTGAGACGGTGGAGTGCCGAGAAACTAGTTTAAAAACTGTTTCTCACGGTCGTGCGTTGTCCACCATCTACCGGCAGCCGACTCAGCTCAGCCCAACCTAACAATATCTCATACCGACTCCTCGGATCTTCTTACTTCGGGGTCCCCTTCCGCCTCTTACCTCATAGAGAGCAGTAGCCGCGCGAAGCCATTCTGTTATTATATTCAAACATGTTGATTGGAAGTGTTTCTCGGAGGTCCTGATTGATGGGAGAGTCTAATGCAGGGCACTGTTAAGGAGACGATATGAGCCAAGGTGAGCACCGTGATCTAGTGTTTTACGGCGAATGAAATATTCTAGAAGGAGAAGCTCTTGAGTCAGAAGAAAGCCTTGGGTTAAGGTCAACAGTCCGTTGAGGCATTAGTGATTGATACATTTGTCACGGGAATATTCCACCACGTGATTACCCCGATCTATATCCCTCAGGTTTTCTCAGTAAAAGTGTAGTCACACGCTCTGATTGACTTTAATTTCAGGATCCGACAGAATGCAGAGAAATTCGTAGAAAGGTCTGTAAATAATCACATAGTAAAAATCCAGTCTAATTTCAAATTCCAGTAAGGCCCGACAGCGGATGGTGCAATTCACGAAAAAGTATCTGTAGCAGATGATAGATACCCTTTTGTGTCTGTTTTTCAGTACCCAAATATCCCAAGCTGATTGAACAAGGTTGTTCCAGAATATATGGGTAAATGTTTTAGATTCGCCGAAACATTTAGGACAACGAAGTATAATGTTCTAAATAATTGAGAAGAATGAAAACAACATGTAATAACATATTGGATGACATTACGTGAAAGGTAGGACTGATTTAGGGAACACAAGACTATTTTTATCGTGTATCTATTAGAATGAAGTAGCAATCTATGCACCATTAACACCACAGAGCCCTCACCAAAAATAACCCGCATCAATACCACATTAACTTGGCAATATAAGCCACACTCCCAAATGCAACTTAAATTGGCTGGACGCAGCTACTCCTGCTGAAAAGTTCATGTACTTATGTTCTCTGGGTATCGCCATCTTCAACCTTTTTAAACTCGTTCTCGGTCCGGGTATGTATGGCGTAATTACAATCTATGATTTCCCAAAACAAACACCAAGACAAAACCCCCATAGACGGGGTAAGGAAAGTCGTAAAACCATCAACGCAATGACAAAAATAAATTGAATATGTTTTGTTAAAATTATCAACATTGGTCCTTATTCTTGCCCTTTGTACATGTTGAAGTGGTGGTTGCTGCAGTTGTCTTCGTCTTATCATCAGACTTGGTGGAAGATGATTTAGGCTTGTCTTCGGACTTGGTGCTTGTAGCTAAAGTGGTGGGAACAGTGACGGCGCTGCTTGCAGCATTTGTAGCTGAACTCGAGGGTGCTACTGTTGAGGAAGTCTTGGGTGGATTCCTGTAGTAGTCGTCGAGTGCTTTTTCGACTGCTGCAGCATCTGGATATGCGTTCAAGCTTTGGAAATATGGCAGGAGGACGCTTTGGACTTGTCCGAGATCGGTTCCGCTGTATGACTTGGATCGGAATAATGGAGCCATTGGGTCACTGAAAGACACTGTATCGGGGTACCCAAAGCTGGTGAGGTCGGCATCGGTGACATTGAACGCTGCCATCATATCGTGATCCTCGTGGACGAGGTTGTGACAATGGAACATGTACACCCCAGACCAGGGCGCGAAATTTGCGATCACTTCGACTTCCTCGTTGGCTCCCACTGTGATGAAGGATTAGCATATATTACTCTCATTGAATCAGGGGACGAGGGAAGTTATCAAGAAGACCCCTCAATCACTAATAAGAGCAGTTCAAAAAGGGGACTGAAAGGGAAAAGTTGCATACAGTATACCACGCTAAAAGTTATGGTTAGCATCAAGCTCCTCGGATTTGGCATGTTGACTTACTCTTTGAGGGCAGCTGCTTCGTATGCCTGCAGTGATCTACCTGATCCCACTCGTGAGACAACCTGGAAATCGATGAGATGAATGTGAATTGGATGACTCCATCCTATCAACACAGTCAATTTTACAGTTCCCCACACAGCGGTGTTCAGTCATACCTCCAGATTTGTTGGTCAATCTCCATCTTTGCACTTTGCCACGTGGAGGGAAAGCAACAACACGATTCTTAACATCCTCAAACCCGACCCCATTAATGAGCCACTGTCCATTTGTTCTCTCAAACGTAAAGGCTTGATCGACGGTAGTGCGAGGAGCTGGAATGGCAAGATCACTCAAGTGGCTGGGAATAGCTCCGTTTCCCTCTGTTGAAGTGATATCGTTACCAACGACGAATCGAATAACTTTATCAGTCGCCGGATAGTCAGGGTTAGTTTCGAAATCTCGTGCGTTCATCAGAGTGAGGTTCTTTCCCTTGTATTTATCGAAATCAATGACAATTTCATATCTTTCTGCCATGGCAATGTCGAGTCCCTTCGTTGGAACAGGGTGATCTAGGTATCCAGCGTCCGCACCCACAACAGTAAATTCGAGCTTGGTGTTGGGATCGGAGTCTTCGACCAAGTAGAGACTGTATGTTCGGGAAATGGAAGCGTCCAATAAACGGAACTTGTACTTTCTGGGTTCGGTCTGCATGTATGGCCATGGCTGTCCATTAACAGTATTCACATCGCCGTAGAGACTCACACGTTCATTCTCGGGGGAGAGAAGCTTGCCGCTAGGAAGGAATTGTTTAGATGCGAGCATGAGTGGAACGTCGTATTTGCCGGTGGGTAGCCCGAGTTTATCTGATACGGCCTTGTCTTCCAAAATGTAAAATCCTGCTTGTCCAAAATATGCATTGACAGCTGTGATTCCAATGGCGTGGTCGTGATACCAAAGTGTCCTAACTGGCTGGGCATTTGGGTAGTAGTAGTCCTTATATTGCCCAGGATTTGTGATGTCCTCAGCCCATCCATCAAATGGCGTTCGAGAATATGATCCATGAAGATGGATCGATGAAGGTCGATCGTAGGCGTTAACAAATCGAACGACGGCTTGACGGCCCTTGGTCATTTTAAGTGTGGGACCGGGAGCTTGACCATTGTATCCGACATATGAAGTTAATCCTAGGTCAGGGTAGGTCTGCTTGTCGAAGGCTTTGATGTTGATTTCATAGAAGTCAATTGACTCTCCGGTGGTTGAGTTGGTGTATGTTGTCGAAGGTGCTAGTTCGGAAGGAATGGGAAGTTCATATTGAAAGATGTATTTATATCTAGAAAATATGTTAGTTTCCCAGCTGAATAATTTCCCCGAACTGGGACCTAAACTTACTCCGGCGAATCCCACTTCTTGATGCCAGCATTCACAAGTGCAGCCGCAGCCAAAAGCAACCAGGTGCTGTATCCCATTGTGAAAATAAGTGTCGATTAAAGATACTCAGAGTTTGTCAGAGGAAGGTAATGAGATAATTGAGAAGAATTGTTCCTTCCTGGTCGCCCAAGCAGTCATATATATAATAAATCTTTTCGTTTTCTTCCCGTAGACCACCCGTTCACACCACCCAGATCGGTAAGATCGAGACAATCAGATGTGCCTGGAGCTGAGGCGAAAGCAGAGATGGAAATAGCGCGAAGGCCACAGTGGACGGGAGACATGACACAGAAAGTCGTGATGGCTGAAATGAGTGATCCAGAAAGCTCACACTCTGAGTCTGTCAATATGCACGCCTCCAATACTGCGATGCACCATAGATCATGACACTTGCCGGCTCATAAAAAAGAGCCTCATGACGGCTGGACCCTGCAGATAAGCCCAACTGCGACGATAGAAATATAACAGGCATATCATAAGGTCGTAGGAGGGAGGAGTGCAGAGTGACTAGTTCCTCTGACAGCTCCGATTAAAGGTGAGATGATAGGTATCAGAACCAATGTCCTAGGAAGACCCCTCATCCGTATTCTCGTTGTTACGTTAGCCATTAGCATGTGGCAAAAAGAAGGGGATGAAGGGTTCGGTATACGAGAAAGAATGGACAACGATATACTTGTGGTTGTCGATGCGGGAAAAATAGTAGGTCTGTATCGGTCACATGATACTTAAAAACATTATTCCGGCGCCGAGAGCTAGGTTTTAACCTCACTCGTCAACTTGCATCAAGCTTCTGATATCAGGACCTCCAAAAAGGAACACGCCCACTTCAATTCCCAGATCCGGAGTCGTGGAGAGCCTCAAACCAAGCAATTGCCCAGGCTTTAAGCGACCCTTCGGACATTTGGCTCCTTGGAAGACCTCACCGCCTCCGGCAACATGAGCGCCACAGGCTTTGTTTACCTCTCAACTTGAGTCTGACATGATGACATGGATAACACGGATCCTCAAAATTAAGTAGGCAAGGTTGTTTTCTTTTACTACTAATGGACCGAATGGTTGTAAAATTGATTCATTTATTGATCTTTCTTTCCCCTCTACTTTCAACTACAGCTGTAACTGCTTATCATGTTGAGCCATATTTTTCTCGTTATATCATTATGGCTTGCGCCAATCGTCCACTGCCAAGTTCCCTACGACCCGAGCCCGTTTGACATTATAGGGACAATCAATAGGTAGGTACCATGTGAACGCCCAGATTGTGGCATCGCTAACGTCTTTTCAGTATGTCTTTAGACCCAGGAGGTCCCTTGGCAGGTGGTTCCATCACTGTGGATGGTCTCGTCATTGTTGTACCAAAGAACCTCCTTGTCACTCTGCCGTCGATCACAGTGGCATGGCCCGAGATGTTTAACAATGGAGTCGCCAACCTTCCCGGCGGCATCTCTTGGGAAGCTAATGTAAGTTCACCTCAGATCTTGAATTCAAGCACACTTTGGCTAAGCGATGCAGGTTGTAGGAAATCGAGTTGGTGGAAAGTTTATCGCCGGGCTTGTATACATCGCTCAACGTTCAACGCAGACTGTTCAGGGATTTGTGACCTCCATCGATATTGTTACTGGTCATTTCCAAATCAACAGCGGGACTGACTGTGTCATTAATGATCCCATTGGGCGATACGGCCGTCCTTACACAGCGAATCCGCTTTGGCAAGCAGATCCAGACAATGCCAGCATTCATATGCAGTCTGGAATTCCCATGTGCATCCCCAGAAGCAGCTCTGATCCTTTATGCCCATTTAAAAACCGTCCACTTGATGCCAATGGCGCAGCCTTGGACGTATTGTGAGTGCTTATCAAATGATACTAGACGAGGACCCCACAACTGATATAATCTTAGCACCTTTAAAGACCCGGCTACGATCGGGGCTAATGACCCAGATTCCCGGTTGATGGTGCCTTTGCTAGTAGGAGACTATGTTGAGGTCTCTGGTACGTTCATAGGTGGACGCCTGGAGGTTAACAGCTTGAATGCGAAGTATGCAACTCTTACACTCGTTCTCTTTTTTGATCTCTTGATCATGGTGGTCGTGAGGAAGTTGTATCCTTGCCCACTTTTGACTTGTTGTCTAAGGAGAAACATATACGCTAGCATGTTGCAGTCTACAATTCTTGACTTCCCCGGGGACAAAACCAACTTATCTTTGGGTCGAAGAAGCAATATATGCTGTCGTCACAACACAAGGTGGGGCCAATGGAGAAACTCGAGCTGTTGTCTGGTCATCGGATCCTACAACTCCAATTCAATGGTTTGCATTGGACGTTAATTCCTGTACCGGAACTGTCACTGAACGGAATCTCAATCTTATGCAACCCACTTCAGGCGGTGCCCCTCTTGGAAGAGCAGTTTACAGGCTTGGAAAAACAGATGTAAGTCCGGCAACGAGACAAGTCGGTTTTCGGGTAACGTCGGGAGTTACGACAACCTCGAACAACATTACAGCCGGCCAATATATCCAGCCAATTTTCTCATACACCTTTCCGGAGCTTACGGCCTTCGGAACGCCTATGTTTCCCAACTTGTTTGATGGTGGGTGTTCTCCGAGTTCTTTTTGCCTCTTCCAGGTGGTTTCAGGGGCTAAGACACTATTTCCTCCTCATCCTCCTCAGGCATACTTCTAGAAAGGGCAATGCTGACTCCGATCCTATGCAGTTATGCCATATCTCGCTCAGGGTTCTGGCCCATATGTCCCAGGAACATTCGGTTATCCTGTTCCAGCTACCGAGGTTATTGTTGCCCAGTTGAGTCCATGGCCAGGTGCTTCAACTCCTGCGGTTACAGCCTGTGCCGCTAGCCCTTCTTCGACTTCAACTTCTGCCAGTATCGCCACAACGTCGCCACCAAATACTCTCAGCACTTCTACCACTTCCTCTACTGCAGCGTCGACAACATCACCGGTGCCCAAGGATACCATCACTATCTTATCAGCGACGCAGAATTCTCAGCGGGGTGTCATTACAGTGACAGCATCCGCATTCAGCAACAATCCAAATGCCAAACTCTCAATGGCGGTGGCCGGGCCAAATCCAATAAGTGCAACTACAATGACACAAAGTGGGAATACATTCAGTCTTAGTGTCAGTGTAAAAAACAAGGGCAGCAGTGTTACAATTACTTCTCAGTTTGGGGGCTCTGCAACCGTGGCCATTAAATGAAACCAGTCGAATATTCAATAGTAATTAATCCATGTTTTCGAGCATCCCCGCTATCACGCCTCTCTCGCACGAGTGACTCCATTCAATATCAACAGCGTGTTCTATTCCCAACTTGGAGTTTATTTTGGGGATTTTCCGGCGGCGTTTGAGTAGGTGGCGTGATACAATTCCGAACCGTTCATGTGGCGCCTATCATTGGGCGGTTTTAAAGGAAGTTCGAGCCCGTCGGATGTGTTGTCAAGTCTAAATTTGATGTGGAAGTTTTCTGCCAAGAACGTGGCTTCTCACTCTCAGCGCCGGTTGCCTGGAGACTTTATAACTTTGGCTGAAACAATCCCGATTGGTGCCACTTGGCCTCGACGAATTATCTTCAAGCATTTTTTAATATTCCGTACACGTGACTTCTCTGCTCTAAGACAACCTGGAAGCTGGCTAACTATGTCTCTTTTGGGAAACTGTGGCGTGTGGAAGGAGCTGGGCTAAAGACCAGCTCGTGTTGTACGAGTAGTACGAGTCATGAACTTTGCTTCAACAAAAAGAGGGGTCTGGAGATTCTTCCCCGGATATGGATGGTGGGGATATATGGTGGGGTATTGACTCCAAATTTTACTTCCGTTGAGGGGCATAACTTAAACCTGGCCCGAGTTTCTATTTGAAGGTTGAGTAATTTTTCAGGCACCTTTTCTATGATAACTCGTGTGCGGCTGATGACTGCCTCTCCTCTAAGCCAAATCAATACTTGGTAAGCGAGACCAACGAGATACCCGACATACGCCCAGTGTGCATAATCGACGGATACTAGGAAGAATAACAACGACCAAGACCAATCCAACCTTTGTTATGCCACGTGCTCTTGTCAAGCTTAATTAGGAGGAAGCTGGGCTGGATCTAACCCCCTCTAAAGAAAACTATACTAAGTAAGTCAGGAGCGGCGTTATACTACGGAGTGAAGTAGCCCTTTTCTTATCTAGAACCTTTCATGGTAGTCGTTCTGACATGCAAACGGGGTCTAGTCAATAAGGCCCAAGCTGACAGCCTTTAGCTTTCAACCTTAATGCGGTGTATATAATACCTGGCAAGATTCTCGTGCCTTGGCAGACCTTTTTACTGCCTTGGCAACACTTTGACTGGCTCTGGACACTACCAGATTCCTCAAGCTTCTACTTTTGCATGTTCTCAGCTAGCTATATCTGGTCTTTTGTGCAAGCCAAACTTTCTCATGCGCCCAAAGGCCAAAGGGGGCGCTATAAGATCCTTTTGTTTTCGTTGGGGTGTACCATATACGCCCCTTCAGAGCAGCCTTTCTCTCGGTCCTCCCTCGCATCACTGATCACATTCGAAGCCTTAGCCACGTTTAATGCAATGTTCTTCAGAAGGCTTGTGGGTAGAATCCAGATCCTTGGAGACAGCTCTGGGGGCGCCAGTGACCCGAAAAGGTGCCAAGTGGGCCAAGCAATAAGAGGGCTGCATACCCTCGAATCCAAGAGACATATTTCCAATCTTTTCAGAATTCATCTTCCATTCTTCACATCACGCGCAATCATCAACTGAATATCACCATGGACCCAATGACAATGAGTGACTACTTTGCTGGCCCCCAAACCAAGCGTCTTGAGGTTCAGGACTGGAGAGTACGTACTGTTTATCTCATCTTACGAGATTTGACTAACTGTGATCTCAGAACGATTGGATGGCTGCTCTACCCCCATGGGAGTCGAAGATGAGCTGTGAAATGCCTATTTGGCAATATACCCAAGCAGCTCTAAACCAACGAGAACTGCCGCAATCATATTTTCCTATTGAATCTCCTCTATCGCCTCAATTCCCACGATCCTCTTGCTCATCTGCAATGCAAAGTCCCCACATTCCAAACTTTCCCTCGGAAGCATCATTCCCGCACACTCCAACGACATACGGACCTCCAAGAGCAAGCCTAAAACGCTCTCGGCGGAGCGAAAGCGCGGATCACGAAGAGGACATGGCTATGGAGGAAGAGGATTCAGATTATGCTTGGGACACAATTTCGGGCCCTCCGCCTTCAAAGAGTGCAGTTCGCATGACCCATCGAAGAACACAGTCTGCCACAGATCAAGCTTCTATAAAACTTGCGAAGAAAGCACATACGGTAGTGGAGAAAAATTATCGGGAGCGGTTGAATGACAAGATTGCGGATTTGGCTGTTTATCTTTTCGAGACTAGTTCTGATGGTAAGTTCATACTTCCGTTCTCTCACAAGCTTCCCCTTCAACATTGATTGTTTCTCCTGCCCTTGTTTTTCTTCGCTGATTTAATTCTCTACAGCACGTGCCAAGCCATCAAAATCTCTCGTCATGACACGGGCTAAAGAGAGACTAAAGCAACTCGAAGCAAGGAATAAATCTCTGGAAAGCGAAGTAGCAAAGCTGCGACAGCAGATTGCAATTCATGATCATGTCGCTGCAGAGAAAGAGAAGAGTATGGGTGACATTAAGAACGAGGCGAGGTCATGACCTAGTCTCAGACAATTCAGACAATTTGGTCTTGAAGTGTTTTGATATCACGGGTAGAATTTTTTGTCCAGTCAGCTTGGCGGAGTTATGGGAGTGAGGTGGAGGTTGGGATGGTGTAAGGGCGTTTGGATGGTGGTGTCCATTTTTCTTTGGTAAAAAATGAAATATGAATCATATCTGGCCCCCCCCCATTATCTTGGAATTGGACTCTTTGCCCTCTCTTTGCCCTCTCCTGGGAAATATCCATTTGCCGTGACTAGGTGCGTCATGTCTGCTTAACCGGAGTTTGATTTTCGGCTACAACCATCCACCATCTTAAAAACCCTCTCGCCAATCTTATCTTGGCAAACCCTAAGATCGTGCTAGAGTCTAGATAACTAACTAGTCACTATTGTAAGCTCTTACGTAAAATGGGAGATCCTCCGCGCCACCTTGTAGGAACCGCTTAAAGTTTAGAACCTTTATATTAAACGACTGGTCTAGCGCTGACCCCTAGATCTTCACAGCTTTAGTTTTAATACTCACGCGAATCTCAGTCCTAAAACCTAGTAAACGATTTACTAGATAACTCATCCCGTGTTTGTTGGCGTGGCAAGTTGACATACGACGACAGAATATTCCTGTGCACATCGAAAACACCCCTAGCTATGATTTCATCTTGAGTGATCGAAGTTTAAACTTCAACCCTTGAAATGTAGCGTTAAAAGAAAACAGGAAGTGTTGAACTTGGAGGGGGAAACACCCAATCCTCGGCGAACGGGAAATCAAAAACTCTTCCGCTGTGCAAGTCTAGACAAAAAACTTCACCTTCTTGGAAATCGTGAAAGATTGGTTGGGCACGGTACGCGACATGAAATAAGCGTCATTTCCCTCTATTCAAGAATTTTCTGTCCTCTTGATTCAAGTACATATTTACAAAAATTCGCCTCCAAAAGACCCCGAAATAGCATATGAAAATATCGTAATGTATGATATTCGTTATCCGGGGAAGGGCTCCGCGCTAAAACAAAACTAGTTGCCGGCATCTCTTATCGTAATTTGAAAAACCCATAATTGCGCAAGAGCAAGTGCAACGTGCTATGGAAATCCCCGACAAAGGTGTATGTTGAGTCTGATGAGATACATACTCTGGGGGTGCCTCTGAGTTAGGTCGTGGCGAGGGGGAAGGACGCTGGGATGATTTGGTTGAGGGAGGAACAGCTCAACCTCGAAAATACCATATGCCAATATCAGTACTGCAAACATCCCCCCAAAATACATATGTGCTCGGTCTACCAAAGCTAAATACAGTCTTGAATTGATATTATTTCAAAGCAGTTTGCCAAATACCTAACCTCTGCGGAGTGAAGCCGTTCCACTCTTTTTCTCGATATTTATCGCCACCTCTTGCAATTTTGCTATTGTTCCCATCGAAGACCTTTTCTTCGTCACTCATTCTCTCTATTATATCCTTGGCATAGACGAACCACAACTTCGCAGCTTCAATATCTGCAGGAGAGCCCTCATTTATACCCTCAAACGCAGACCGTAACGACCATATCGCATAGAGAGAGAAATCGAAAGCTGGTATCGATGGACTGAGAGCGGTGAGCCGTGCTAAGAATGCATTCAGGTTGGACCATTGCTCAGGTTGGAAATCGTCCTTGTCGCCTGTACCTGGAGCTAACGAAAAGAGTTAGTATCTTCCATCCAACTTTCATACGACTCACTCACCTCTGTTCCACGCCTGCCTTGTTGCAGCACCAAAAAGTGGCATCTCCTTCCAAATCTTCACTTTGTTTCCCCATACCGTACACTCACTGGCAACTTCATCCTTGCCAATATTTTGGTGCTGCACAGCAAGCAAAATATCCACCAACGGCTGTTGATCTTTGTGGAAAGTACCGGCTGCAACGTCGATAACACCATGCCAGGCCCTCCAAAGCGTGTCCTCAATATCTCCTTCAGAAGCGCCTTCAGAAAATACTTTTCTTGTAGGCTCTGTGAGAGAATGCGCCGCTTCAGATGGCTTCGCTCCTGTTTCCAGAGATGCTTTCAATGCTCTGAACTCTTGCGAAGCCATTGTTGCAACCTTGTATGCGATAGGGAATTTGGAATTCGGAATTGGACGTGAGTAACGAAGGTAGGATATCTCAAAAAAGCACGATGTCTAATATTTCCGAGCTTTTGTCTGGGAGGGCCTCCAAAAAAGGCAGCTCGTCATGGTCACAAAATCCGGAGTGGAGGAGCGGAAGGATCCGATGCTCTTAGCGACTTTCTATTAATAATTGGTTGCCGCAAACCAGCCTCTTCATAGCGTGGGGAAACGACATGTGTGTTGGAGGGGGACTGTTGTTGGGCCTCGGGGTGCTTGTTGCACCTTCCTAACTGGGAAACCCCACCAGGTACCCTTAAGCCCTTCTCAAATCCACACCAACTCTCCCCCAACCTTTATCCCACGACCTGTCTGCCAAGAATAAATTCATGAATACCTTCCACTTTGAGTAGGAAATCCTTATGAAACATACATCCTTAGTGGGATTGTCCAGTTGAGAATGAGAATTAGCCTGTTAAATCCTGTGCAGATGCATTAGCGGCGGCATGTTTACTGGAAAGGGTCAACTGTTTCTCTTATATCGATAAAGGATAATTTATCGAGATGTAGGAGTGCATTTGGGAAAGATATATCTCAAGGCTCCGTTCCTTCAATTTCCACTTCTTCAAGAACCCAAACGCCCTCTTATCTATTTCAAAATGTTTACATTCACAACTTTCGTCTCACTGCTTTTCATCTCCACCTCCACTGCCCTTCCTTTGATTGAAGAACGGGCTGCAACGACATGCGGTTCTACCTCGTACACTGCTGCTCAAGTCAACACCGCTGCTCAAAAAGCTTGCTCCTACTACCAAGCTGGCACAACTGCCTCTAGTTATCCCCACACCTACAACAACTACGAGGGTTTCAGTTTCTCAGTTGCTGGTCCTTACCAAGAGTTTCCCATACTGGCTAGTAAAGTCGCTTATACAGGTGGTAAGTACATTCCCTCCCTCCTCCTCCGCGTGCCACTTTGGGGATTGTTATTAATGACGAAAAAGGGAGCCCGGGAGCGGATCGTGTTATTATCAACACGTCTTGCAAGCTTGCTGGTGCGATTACACATACTGGTGCTAGTGGGAACAACTTTGTGGGATGTACCGGGACGAGCTAGATGACTGAAAGGGCAGACGAAAAGGGGGTTTGATTGTTTTTTGGATGTATTGGAAACAAGTTCTGGCGTTCAAATTCATGGGTTTGAGTCTCATAGCACGTTTTTTGTAGCTTTTGGTGTATGGAAAATCAAAGCATTCTGACAACCCTTTGCCGCCTTGCCCCCCACATCACCGTGTTAATACTCTATCCCCCTTCTGACTCTCACACCCACTTTTTCCACGTGAAAGAACATCTGACTGGCTCTTCGAGTTGTGTGTATATATTGAATTAATAATAGGGGAAAAATTGACGCTAACTACCTAACCTCCAAGCATCGTGGAGTGCATTTCAGGATGTCCAGATTAATCAAGTCCAAAAGCCAGTACAGTAAGAGATTACAACATATAAAAGCCATGAACAAACTCCAAAACTAAGTTCTGTCTACAACATATCAGGAAGACACTCGGAATGATTTACCGTTAATTTGAGCTCATGATAGCTCCCATACGAAATTCGGCTCTCGGTCGTAGGTAAATCTCAACTAAATCTTTTGCGAGAAAGTTGGAACAATTTAATTAATTGTTCAAAAGGGGTCGGATAATAAAGATAAACCAACGTTCAATCATCTCACCTTTTCTATATAAGATATTGAATTGCCCTAAAGTTTTTGAGACTAGATGATTAAATAATGTTTTTACGAAGTGCTCTGCACTGCCAGTAACTTTCTACTTTGGCTGATAGGGCGTCCTGGTAGGGCGTCCTGTTACGGCATCCTGAATGCACCAAAAAGTCGGATTGACTAAATCGCAAATAGGAAATCGTAAATCGTAAAATGTTACTTTCTATAAGTATAAAAGAGAATAATTTCTAATTTAATTTCCCCCTCACTATATTTAGATTAGATAGTCTTAACTATAGTAACTAGCTAATTAGAGAATAGAGAGAGAAAATAAAATATATATCACGTGTATAGTAGTAACATTACCCTCTTACTATCGCTATTGTCTCCTTACTATTATGTCGCATTCTTCCTATTATTTCTAGATAAATAAGAAAGAGAGGGAGAGAGAGAGAGAGGGAGAGAGAGGGAGAGAGAGAGAGAGGGAGAGAGAGGGAGAGAGAGGGGGGGGGGGGGGGATTGTTTGCTACTTTTGCTAAACTCCCCTTACCCACGCTAGGAAAAACTTTCAACCAAAAATTTTCCTCGCCCCCCCCCCCCCCCCCCCCC